>PVIR01010322.1:0-50773 GCA_004026965.1 Petromus typicus
TTTTTAAGGTTTTTTTGAGACAGAGTCTCGCTTTGTGGTTCAGGCTGGCCCTGAGCTCAGCCTCAAACTCACATCACAATCCTCCTGCCTCTGCCTCCCGAGTGCTGGGATCACAGGCGTGAGCCACCACGCCCGGCACTGTGCTATGTGGTACTGGTTGCTGCTGGGCGTGAGTCTCCATGCCCAGTATGGTATGTGGTTACTGGGGATCGAACCCGGGTCCTTGTGCTTGCAAGACAGGCGCCAGAACCACTGAGCCAACTCCCTGGCCTGAGATCTTAGCTTTCTGAAAGCATCTTTACACATACACTCGGCTGATAGTTTATTTGGTCACCTAAATCTTGGTTGTAAGTCATTCCTCCTCCAAATATAAAAGACGTCTTCAAGGCTTCCTGCAGCTGTGAATCGTCCACGCAAGTTCAGAATCCTGATCCTTCATGTCTGGTCTCTATTGTTTTGCTCCCTAGCAAGTTATGAGACGTGTTTTTTTGTCCCTGATATTACAAAATTTCAAAATGACAGGCTTTGTGTCAGTCTTTCATCGAATGTGCTGGTTCTCACATCCTTGAGGCTGGGAAACTTTCTTGGACACTTTCATGTTCCTCTATTCCTGTTACAGACTTCCTGTATTTGGATGTTGAATTTCCTGTCTACTCCTCTACATTTCCTATCTTTTTGCATCTATTTTTGTTTCTCTGTATTTAGCCTTTTGCTTGTGGGGCTTTTTTATATGTCACAGAAGCTTTAAGGTTTCTTATCTAGTTCTTAAGAAACTCATTTATTCTCTATTTTATATTCCTCTATTCTTATTAGATAGATTTAATAAAGTATCTATTTCCCTGAGGATACTTCTGAGCATTTTCTCCAACTTTTCCCTGTGTAATCCTTGCAACTTGCTCTATTTCATTTACCCCTTTCCCTCTCTTTCCTACTAGAGCAATGGTCCTCAAATGTGCCTACATATTAGAGTTACCTGGTAAATCGTAAAATTCCAAAGTATGGGCCAATAAAGTGATAATCTCTGGGTATAGGACATGGAACTCAGTATTTCTGAATCTTTTCAGATGAGCTTATGGGGATTCCGGGAATAATTCAAATTGGTTCTCAACTTTTTCTCTGTTTTCATAAAATTTAGCTTTCTTGGCTGTCTATAGTTGATTACTACATTCTTTGGCTTCCAAAATTCTAGTAGTCTTGTGTGTGTGTGAGTGTGTGTGTGTGTGTGTGTGTGTGTGTGTGTGTGTGTGTGTGTGTTCATGAGCACGCTGCCCATTTCATGAGCTCTCAGAGGAAAAGAGCGTGGTAAGTCTCAGTAGGAAAGATGAGGTAGTATGTTCACATGGGAGATTCTATTGCCATAACACTCATATCTGCTATTATTTAATCTTCATGATTCATTTAAGCTTCAAAGCAACCTGAGTCTTCTTTAAATACAAGAGGACTGCCATTATAGCTACCAAAACCTCATGTAGCCACTTTCTTATTTGTGATTAGTGATACAGATCTTAAGTTTACTTTTGTTCTACTTGGCAGGGAGAGGATTGAATTTAAAACTGAATAGTGTTGGGTAGGGGGTGCAGATCAGTGGTAGAGCACATTCCTAGCATGTACAAGACCCTGGGTTTGATTCCCAGAACTGCAAAAAACCAAGTAAAATAAAAAGCATAATAAACAAGATTGTAGATTGGTTGTTAACCCGAGAAAGAGAGAAAAAGTCTCAAGTGTATTGGGAGACCGTGTGGTGAAAAGACACCTGGTTTTCCCTGTCTGAGATACTGTGGATATGAATCTGTACAAGACATACTTGAACCATGCTATATTAGCTATTAATTTGTGGTACTGTATCAATAGGCTTGTTCTTGGACAAATTTGTTTAATGGACTTCTTATCTACCTGAATTTGGAATTGTTGAGGGCTACATTAACGAAAACAACAGAAAGATAAAACTGTGAAATACAATGTGTCATTTATAATCGATAGATTACTAAACACAAGCCAGGAATCCAGGGCCATTAAATGTCCTGTGTCTTTGTGGCCAATTAGTGCTTGGTCACCTGGCACAGTTAACTATTTCTGTAGCTGGGTGGTAAGTTATTGTACATTTCTTTGCTTTTAAACTTAACAATCTTCCTGGTAAAATAGTGGTCTTCGTTTGACTATTCCATGGACTACTGTAAAAAATGGGAGTGAATTATGCCTCGGACTTCAGCCCCCAGGGGTGCTGCTCTGCTGTTTCCCACCACCCATTGTTTCGTCTTCCCTCCCCTTCCTAACTTCCAGTTTGTTCCCTTCCTCCCTTCCCTGATAAACAGTCAGTTGCTGCTCTTTATGTGTGAAACTGACTGAAGTATTTCTTTCCCACGAGTGGGGGGATGTAACTCAAGAATGTAACCCAAGATTCAACTGCATATCCTGCCCTTTGAGGAGTTTCTTCTTTTTTCGTGATGGGCGCTGGCTTTCCCTGGGAAACCTGGAGTTTGGCTCAAAATGGGGCTCCCTGTTCACTAGCTTCTTGTTAAGATAGTGCATCTGGAGCAGCACCAGGGAAGCCGGAGGGAGTCGGAGGGATGGTAGAAAGAGAGCTCCATTCTGAGTCCAAAAACGTGGCCGAAGAAAAGTTTGTGTGTGTGTGTGTGTGTGTGGTGTGTGGTGTGTGTGTGCGCACGTGCGCATGTGTAGTGCACCACCATGCTACCGTACACAGCCAGAAAGTCAGTTAAAGGATAAAATTATTGGTGACTTCTTTTCTTTATCAAAAACTTTAAAAAAGTAATATTAAAAGAAAAATTACAAACTGCCTTAAGATGGTAGCTGTACTTCTGTTATTTCCTGTTGAGAAATCCATGATATATGACTATTTTTATTCAGTTATCTTTCAAGTAAATTTGATTATTATTACGCACACCAATATAAACACTAGAACAGCAGTCATAGAGTCAGCAGTGTGGCGCTTAGTCATCACGAATTGTGCACAGCTTGTAGACAGAGTTTCACCACTGTGAGGGATTAAATACAATAAGGATTTAGGCCCTCCCAGTGAAGCAGGTCAGAGATTTTGTTTCACAGCTGAGGTCTGAAATCCTGTGGCCTTTTTCGTCATGGATTTGAGGTAGCTGCTGGCTCCTGCTACCATACCTGGTTTTTGGCAGCCTGAACAAGGCAGGGTGATAGGACAGAAAATTCTTGAAAAAAGTTTTGGTGTTTTTTAGGCTCATCTCATTGGCTACCCCATTTGCACATGAGACTGAAGACTATAGTTTTTCAGCACAACACATTGTTCAATGTTGGTTAGAACAGGAGATGGAGAAAGAGCTTGGCTAGGCTCCTAGCAACCCGGGACTTGCTTGGTTCACAGACAGTGCTGTCGTGTGTCTGGGACATGGATATGGCAGGGTTCTGGGTGTGTGAGAGAGAGCTCAGGGCTCGAAGTCCAGGCGTAAGTCAAAGTCTTACACCTCTATGCTGATGTTTTGGGTTGCTGAGTCTAAGGCTTTTCTAAAATGTTTAGGACTTGAAGAGTTTCAGATTTTGGATTTAGGAGTTTGGGATTAGGGCTACTCAACTTGCGATGGTGCTTCTTCACAGGTTTCCTAGATAAATGTCTTATGGGGTCTTTGAAGTTGAGAAGTCCAAGATTATGAGCTAACTTCAAATTTAGGGACAGCTGGAGAAGTGGGACCTACCGGACCTGCTGGGACCTCTGAACCTCTCTCACTGGGTGCTGAGCTGGCTGGGCACTCGCGTGTCCCCCAGGAACAAACATCCCTGTTGTAAATTGGTGGGCCCTGCAGCAGGTATCAACTCGACTGCACAAGGTGTGAGGCCTGTTGCACACTGTGTATCTATGCTCCCGAGGTCTGTGTGGGGATCTGCTCCAGAGTTCAGGATTTTCATTTCTTATACTAGCTCATTTACAGATGTTTGATCAGGTGTGAACTTCTACCAAGAAGACTATAAAAAATAAATTTAACAAGTGAGTCTGAAATGCCATACGAAGGGTCAGACTTTACATGAATTATGCACTGGGCTTTAAATATGAACAAAGTCACTCTTTCTTTTTCATTTCCTTGTGAAGCTCCTGGAAGGAAGGTTCAGGAGTTCACGGCACGGCACTGGCTGCTGACCCATGGTCGCAGAGCCGACCTTCACTGGTGCCTTTTCCCCCGCTGTGGGGATTTCCCCTCTGCCACAGTGTATAGAATCACCTGCTCAGCTTTCCATGCAGCAGGGAAATCTGAACATCATTCTGTTTTCTTCTTCTCTAAATTGTCTGGATCCATTTGTTTTCTGCACAGAAGCAACACAGACAACAACATAGATGAAACTGTTTCTCTCTGACAATGCAGATGAAACCAACTTTCATGACTTTTTTCAAAGCTGTGACAGCAAATACATGAAATGTACCACTTCGGGGGTCCTGAAGGGAACATGGCGTTAAGTGCATTCATCGGTGGTGCATCCATCTCTCCCCTCCATTTCCAGACCCTTTTCATCTTCCCATACTGAAATTTACTCATGAACGGCCTCCAAGTCTCCCCCCAGTCCTGGCAGTCACAGTTCTGCTTCCTGTCTCTCTTCATTTTTCTACTCCAAGGCTTTCCTGTGAGTGCAGCCATACCGTATTTATCCTCCTGTGTCTGATGTGTTTCACCCAGCACGATGTCCTCCAGTTTTGTGTGTGTGGCACCATGCCTTAGATGCCCTCCCTTCTTCAGGCCGAATAATATTCCATCATTTATATAGATGGCATTCCTTTTATTTGTTCATCTCTCAGTGGGAGCCTGGGCTGTTTCCACCTTTTGGTGATTATAAAACATGTTGCAATACAAACAGCTCTTCGAGTCCTGCTTTCAGGTACTGTGAGTCTATACACCGATGTGCAATTGCTGAATTACATAGTAATTCTATTTAATCTTTTGAGGAGTTTCCATACTGTTTACCACAGCAGATGCCTCATTTTACATTCTCACCAGTAGTGTACAGAGGCTTTGATTTTTCCACATCAATACCAATACCTTTTTTTTTTTTTAAGTAACAACCCTCATAGATATAAGTTGTATCTCACTGTGGTTTGGGCTTGTATTATTTTTCACTCAAGAAGAACAACTCTTCAGCCTGGGTTTGTCTGGGAGTGGCTATGACTTGCATTTCTGAAGAGGAATTTTTTTTTTTTTATATAAGCCAGATTCCCTACTGAATGGTATGCACATTTGCCAGCCTGTGGTTAGGTCTAAGTGTGGGCAATGACCTTTGAGAGTATGACTGCCTCGCCCTGTGCTGCTGGCCCTCACTGACCTTGGCAGGGCAGGCCAGACAGCTAAGCCGTGCCCTTACTCTGGGCTGGGGAATGTGCTTTCTCTGACACAGCACCAGGACAGCCTTGTGCTCTTATGTAAAAAGGAGAATGTTCTTCCAAGTGTGAGGGTCAAGTATGGACACTCTATTTTAGTAATGGTGGCAAAGATGTGAAACACATGCACAGAGGATCTTTTCTGTGGGCAGTAGAAGACACACTGCAGATTTTGAAAATGCTTAAGGAAACTCTAAATTGAATTTCTGCTTTTGATACATTCTTCCACAAGCATTTCCACTTCATTTAGTCACTGTAGCTTAGCTTCACCACACCCCTTATTTAACAGAAACTAGGTCCATCTGACAGGAGAGAAACATAGTCTTTGAGATATCAAGTATGTTTCTTGAGAGCACATGGTTGGCCATCACCGTGTTAGGCAGTTTTCTATGGCTATGACAAAAATCTGAGGTAATCCATGTATATAGGAGGAAAAGTTTATCTTGGCTTATGGATCCAGAGGTTTCAGTTCATGATGGGTTGGCTGTTGCACCTGGGCCCGTGGAGAGATGGTACACTGTGCTGGGGAGTGTGCGGTGGGAACACATGGAAAAGGAAGCCTCATGGAGACCAGGACGTGAAGAGGGAAGAAGGGGCTGAGGTTTCTGCTGCTTTCAAGGCCGTGCTCCCTATAATCTAACTTGCTTCCATTAGACCCTTCTTTTTAAAGGATCAACCACTTTCCCCAGCACCACAAGTTGGAGGCAGACTTCAACACATGGGCCTCCCTTTGTGGAACAACAGCACTGAGCGTACAGGTCTAGACCAGTGACTGGTTCTGAAAGAGGGGGTCCCTCCTGAGAGGGAGCAGAACATGGGCTTGAGTGGGCTTCCTTCCTTCAGGACTCTTGAGGGGCCGCGGAAAGGCACTTCTGGTGAATGGCAGAGAGTATGCCCATGTGTCTGGCCCTCGGCCCACAAATTCTTGCTGTGTTGAATAAGCTGCACCATAGGAGGCCAGCGCTGTGAAGAAGATAGAGCTCAGGTGGGCCTTTTCAGGCTCAGTGGATAGCGCAGAGCAGCTCCTACACCTTTTGACCTTGATTTGGCTGATTCTGTTCAGTTTGGGCTAAAACCATAGCTTATGACCATCACAGACATGAAATCAGTGTCCCGAAACACTTGTGTGTTGCATTTATTGAACTTTTACGTTTGTTCTGCTTAGTCACACATCACTTGAAATTTTACATCACTAACAATGCTGTTGCAATGACTGCTGGTATTCTCCTTGGGTGCAAAAGACCCAAAGCACACAGACGTGTGGGCAAGCCCACACGCACGGGCTCCAGCTTCTGGAATTTGCTGATCAGGACCTACGTGTCAGAGAGAGCACCCTAAACCCAGCTCGTAAAGCTGTTGATAGACAAAAGGGAACCAGCTTAGATTTACAGCTTCTCTTTTCAGAGGTCACCCCCTGGTTCGAGCAGCCTCTGCTGAACTTGAGCTCCAAAGCGTGAAGGTGCAGCCGTGACAGGGAGGGGACGGTGGCTCCTGAGGGTTTTGGATTGCAGGGAGGATTAGTGGAAACATGGCTACTGCTCTTTAAATAAACCAGTTGATGGCATTTTATCTCCTGCTTTTAACACAAGAGAAGCGAAGCTTTCAGATGGCCGCTGCAGATAGACGTTACCTGTGTATTAGACCTATGTATTTTCATGATTTATTACTTTTTTTTTTGAGACAGGGTCTTACTGTGTAGTTCAGACTGGTCCTGATCTTAGCATGAAACTCACATCAGAGCAATCCTCCTGCCTTGCCTCTCAAGCCCTTGGTTTACAGGTGTAAGCCACCATGCCTGGCACCGTGGTATGTGGTATGTGGTCTTGATTGCTGGTGGGCGTGAGTCTCCAAGCCCAGTATTGTTGTATGTGGTTACCGGAGATTGAACCCGGGCCCTTGCAAGACAGGCACTGGAACCTCTGAGCTAAAGCCCTGGCCCTCATGATTTATATCTTTATGGAAAGCACCTGTGGTCAAGGGTACCTTGATGGAAGGAAAGAGCTTTAGTAGCTCTGAAAAACATTTATCAGCTATATGTTGCTCTTTGAGATGGAATTCTCAGAGACTGCTTTAAAATTATGCATGCTTTAAAAAGCAAGAGATACCCAACTTCACTTCTTTTAAAAATAATTTTCAACCAGTGGGTGACTTTGCAAATCGAGCATGTGCCCCAGATGCCCTCCTGAGGCATCGTTGTACCTCAGATCCTCTCCCAGAGTGCTGCTTCTTAAAGCTCGATCATGCACAGTGCTGTCCAACCTAAGGATCAGGGCGTCATCCTCCTGTAACACAGTTGCCCCCAACAGCACCAAGCTTAACACTTGGGTCGTTAGGGGGTGTTCCAGGTCCAACAGGAAGCTAACTTGAGGTTGGCTGAGGATGTTGGTGTAAAAGGATGCTTCCTTTTTGATATGTAGAGTTTTAAATCCTTGAACCATGGTGCTCCAGTGGTGCAACTCGATTGCGTGCTATACTTACATAAATCCTTGAACTACGACTCATTGCCAGACAATCACTGTGCTATAGGAATAAAGACAGAATTTAGGGATGACTGGTGTAGAGTTGTGCTGAAAGGAGTGAGGAATTTTCCGAGAGGGATAAAGCTATTGAGTGTTCATGGATGCCAGGGAGATACTAGGACTCCTGGGCCATACTGGTCAGCTCGGGTGGAACGTCAAGTAGCTGTCAGTTCCTGGTTGAGGAGAATGACTTCACTCACAGGATAAAGCCTGCATCCAGCAACCATGGTCCACTTATCACTGAGGTTCTGGAGACAGACAGAGGACAATCTGAAATCTGACACACGGACGCATGGCTCGGAAGGATGTTAAATGCTTTACATTTTTTTTTAAGTACCCTATCAGAGTTGCTCATTGAGCAGGAAATGAGATAGTGTTTTCCAGGAGATGCATTGTGTAGGACTGTCTACTGAAATGTATGAGACAGAAGATGAACCCAAGCCTTTTAATACAAAGGCTTCTGCATCAAGGTGACTATTTCCTCCTTGGAAGCAGAACCTTGAGCTGGGAGGTGAGTGCAAGATGACCAGCCAAGGGTAAAGGGGGCGGGGACACACCACCCCGGGACCCACAGCCACGAGCTGTGAGCGACAGAGCTGGTGGGATCCCCGACAGACAGGCAGGCCGATGACTTTTATGCTGCCAGAGAATGATGGATGGTCAAAATAAATATACTATTTTAATATTGGATAATTTCATTTTATGAAATCCAAAGGAAATGCAAAGGTTATCATGACTTTTTTCTCCCAAAGATGAAGAAGGCTACATTTTATATCAAATCTGTGAAATTAACCTTTGATGGCAAAAATCACATCTTTGGTATAATCTGAAAAATCCTTCTCAAAGCCTTTGGAGGAAAATATAACAAAATATGATGTCCAAAGGCAAATTTATTAAAGTGGGGCTTTCCCAAGGAATGTTACTCATAAACACACTATTTTATTATTACTAAGTATATTGTAGACCCCAGATTTTATTTTGGAAGAGGTGATTATTTTTTGAATTCAGTTAGAAAACTTTAACATCATTAATTATTAAAATAAAACATGGTTTAGAGAAAGTATGTTTAATATAAAGTTGAGATTATATTATCAAAATTCCTATTTTTAATTTTTAATAAGAGATTAGATCATCTAGGAGGAAAGGTTATATACACTCTAGGAACATGAATTTGGTTAAATTATTATTGATGGGAGCAATATTTTAATAAAAATATGATACATTTGAATGGCATGCAATTTCATTAAAATATATACCCATTTTATATCACAAGCTAGCACTGGCTCTTTAATCAATGGAAAAATACAGATTTTGAGTTTTTAAATTGATTTTTTTAAGCTCAAGTCCCCATGTCATTGATGTGGATTTACATAGGAGTAAAATCCACATTTGGTTAATTTTCCTTTACAATTCAAAAGAAAACTCCATTTGACATTGACATTTATTGTCACAACTGTTAGTAGAAAAAAATGTTGATGTGACCCTAATTTAAAGTAGAATCCATAAAATGTGCTTGACGGTTTATAACATCTATCTGGAAACTATACTTACTGATTTTCCAGTAACATTAGTTCTTTATTAGATGGGAGAAGTTTGTGCCAGTGTGATTAATTTTATGAAGGTGAATAAAAAATGAACAACAGCAAAGTGATTGCATGTGTGAAGTTTTCCATGCACAGATTTGACTGATGCTGTGGTGGTATGTGATGTATTTGTGCGGACATGCTCCACCAATAGCGAGACCAGCCTGAAAAATACATTGCTGTATAATTGAATTAAATCAAAATAAAAATTTTACAATGACTGTTAAATAGCAAATTGAACCAATCTCATTACATGTGAAATTCAAGTCTATTTAGACTACTGTCTAAATTTTAAAGTGAAAATAATGAGGACTAGAATAGCTGGAAAAAGTTATTTGCATTTTTTAGCAGTTTTCCACTGATAATTTAGATTAACTGTGTGCAGTTTGACGGAGCACTTTAGAAGATGAGTATTAAGCAGGTGGCACCTCTCAGTTAACAGGTAGAGCAAACAGACGTGACTCTGTGTTGTCTTCGGCAGATACTTAGCTCGTGACACTTCTGTGCTCACGCTGAAGTCCATTAAGCAGCTGTGTGTCACAGGCGCAGTGATATCCGAGACTGCTAACTGGAAGCAGGCTCTAGCTCTGTTCCCGGAACACCCAGAACCAAACTTTCCCTGTGACTGCTGCTGCCCGTGAGCTCGCAGCACCTCAGTGCGGGCGTCTGTCCAGTCATTGCTGCTCGGATGTCGCTCCAAGGCCTCCTCGCCTCCTGCGAACACACGGGGGGTCTCCTGGAGAGCTCTCCGCGGGGCTCGGCAAGCCCAGGAGTCAGGCAGCCCTCCTGGCTGTTCCCATACCCTTCTAAGTCCAGGATCGAGTCCTCCAGACACCGCAGGTGCTGCTGCAGTTTAGTCCATGTCCACCCCGAAGGAGTGGCCCCAGGTGGCGCTGGTGGACCTGTGAGAGGCGAGGCCTGTGGAGGTCCACTAGTCCCTGGGGCTGTGCTGTGGAGGAGACTTGTACCTGAGCCCGTCCCCTCTTCTTCACATCCTGAACACCAGGGAAGCGATTTTGCCTTTACAATGTGTTGTCGCCGACCACAGCCACAGGCTCGCTGGTCATGAGCTGAAACCTCCAGAACTGTGAGTCTGAATAAGACTTATCTGTGCGTGTGGAGTAGCGCTGGTGTTGGCTGTAGTGATGACAAGCTGATGAGCACAGGCACTGATATGACTTTAAAACCTCGTGTTCAGTGTAACGACTTCTTTAAAAGAGCCCTACTGAGACGTAGCCTGCACACAGAATCACACGTATTTAATGTACACATACCAATGCATTTGGACACGTGCCTGGCTCTTGACAGCATCACCGTGGCCATCGCCCTCGGCTTATCCACCACCTCCCAGCCTTTCCATGTATTCTTTCCTGTGCTTTCTTCACCACCAAACGAACACTGACTTTCACGTGAACTTGACTAGTGATATGCTTCTCATGGTAGAAGTGTAGTACCAAGTCCTAGGTTAAGGCTTATGCTTACACTAATACCTAACAGATTAATCTTTAGTTGCTTGCTTCTTCTAAATAAAAAGCTAGAGTCTAATAACAAATGGAATATTGCTTTTTGTGTTCTTTTGAAAGATGTGTTTGGATGATTAGTCTTTGTTTTGTTCTGTTTGTTTTTCTGGTATGTGTGGCGAGGAGGTTACAGTCTATTCTTGTGCTGGGATTATAGTTCAGTGTTAAAGTATTTGCCCCATGTGCACGAGGCCCTGGCTTCTGTCCCACACAAAACCTATAATTTTTTTAAGCAATTTTGGAATATGTAATTTTTTTTTTGAGACAGAGTCTTGTGTTGTAGCTCAGGCTGGTCCTGAACTCAACCCCGAACTCAGCAATTCTCCAGTCTCTGCCTCCCAAGTGCTGGGATTACAGGCATGAGCCACCATGCCCAGCACTGTGGTATGTGGTGCTGAGTGCTGGTGGTCATGAGTCACCACACCCATCACTGGGTGTTTGTGGTTACAGGGGATCGAACCTGGGCCCTTGAGCTTGCAAGGCAGGTGCCAGAACCACTGAGCTAAATCCCCGGCCCTATGTAATATATTGTCAACTATGGTTTCACCCAGGACAATAGTTTCCTAAAACTTACTCCTCTGGTCTAACTAGAATTTTATAATTTTTTATCAGCATCTACTCATTCTTCATTGTCCTTCCCCATCGTGATCTCACTTTTGTTTGTAAGAACTGCACTAAATAAAATACTTCTATTTCTTTTAAGGTGATATTCATCTTTACACAGTATACATATATATATTATCTCCGTTATGGTACTTAAATGTATGGACCCTAACTATTTAGAGACAAACTAGAATATATAGCTGTCCCTTCATATTCAAAGATTCCACATCTGCAGACCCAAATAATTGTAGATTGAAAATACTTGGAAATAATTATCTATACTAAGCATGTATAAATTTTTTAAAATCGTGATTCCTTAATATATTGTAACAGCTGTTCACAAAGCATTTACATTGTATTAGGAATCTGGAGAGTATTTGGAGTATAAGGCATCTGTGTGTAGGTTATATTCAAATGCTAAGCCATTAAAGGAAGGACTTGAGAATCTGAGGATTTGCGTCTCTGTAGAGGTCCCAAAATCAGTCTTCTGCAGACACTGAGGGACGACTATTCCCAGTTGCGTAAAGCTCAGTCTTGCTTTCTTTTCAAACTTTGCACCTTGAGAGTACCGGGTCAGATCCTGGATGCTCCGTGAGGCTCAGGGGCGTTTGACCGAGCACTGGTTTCTGTGGAGGACTGCCCCTCCCCCTCGGCCCGCAGACATCCCGATCAGTCAGAGCTGTCGGGGCTCCTTTCTCCTGTCTTCCCTCTGAGCTTCTCCGAGTGTTACATGAGCTCTTCAGATCCTGTGTGGATGGAAGTAAAACTCAGAGAGACTCAGGGCTACGATAAATATTTTGTTATACATGTCTTCACATTTCCTTTCTTTCTTTCCTTCTTTCTTTCTTTCTTTCTTTCTTTCTTTCTTTCTTTCTTTCTTTCTTTCTTTCTTTCTTTCTTTCTTTCTTTCTCCTCATATACTAAGCATGTGCTCTACCACTCAGAAGATTCTGCCTTTCTATGACCATCCCCAGTGACATCATGCCTGCAGGTTCTTGGACTCAGTCTGGACAAAAGGGACTAAATGCTAAAGGACTGATGTGGCTCAGACATGAAACGTGTCCTAAGTGCTCATGTGCTGGGGACTGGCCAGCTTTCAGGAAGTGACTGGTGAGGTCTCTGATGCCATCAGTGGATGGACCCATGGGTGGCTTCACAATTGGATGGCACTGTTGGGAGGTGATGGAACAGGAGTGGAACCCAGCTGGAGGGAAAGGGTCCAGGGAGGCGCCTGGACGCACATTCTGGCCCCAGCTCCTTCACCCTTTCCATCTGCTGACCGCGAGTTGAGCAGCTTTCTCCCACCTCGTCCCTCCACTGTGAAGCTTCTGCCTCCCCCTGGGCCTCAGTGCAGCGCAGCCAGCTGACCATGAACCGTAAACCAAAACGAATCTTTCTTCCTTTAAATCGTTCAAACCCTTAATGTTGAAGGTGATCATAATGTATATATAAAATGTACTTAAAAATCAATTTCTAAAATATTTTAAAAATAAAAAAATCAAGTTAACTAAGAAAAATATTGTTTTCCTTGCAGATTTTATCACAGCAGCAACAAGCCAAAATAGGGGTGATGGTAGCTGATTCACTGTGACCTAGATTTTATATTGTACATTTCAAATTCACAGACATTTTTCAGAATTTCTTAGCTACTCATTTTTAAGGACAGCTTTTTAAAAGCTACTAAGCTCTGCAGTGTACTTTTCACATTCTCCTATACAGGAGAAGAGGTAGGAAAGTAAATTAAGAGGACCTTAAATATTCTGCTGAAGTCTCTGGACGTCCCCACGCCCACAGGGCCTCCCCTCCCTTACTGGTGATTGCCTTCCCAGCTTCTGCCACGCGGAGAGGAGTCTGCTGGCAGAGGCTGAGCCGCACTCACGCTCAGAGCAGGAGATGGAAGACGGAGTGATAAAAAGGAGCCTAAAACAAGAATTAAAGTACAGGCCGCGCGCACCATGTGAAATGAATGCTCTTAAACCTGTCTGTGGTGGGAGGAGATCAAAGGGTTTATTGAGTGATGAAAAAACACTATAAACTTTGTGTGGAGACATTCCAAGGCTTGGCCTGGTGTAATCTAAAAGAGGAATTTTACTGAGTTAGGTTCAGTTCAGCCAAACGGACACAAAGAACGCAAGGGCCCACTCGCACTCACGAACTGTTTCCTAGAGACCTCACTGCATTTTCTGATGTGCTCGACGCCATCCTGGCGATGGAATTCCAAGGACATGAGAGCCATGACCCAGGCATCAGTGGCAGAGGAGACTCGGGCAAAGTAAGGCAGACAGGGAAGACAGGGGTGCCGGGAGGCTCAGGGGCCAGGAGAACTGCTGGCAGTTCCAGTGGGGAGACAGATTTCATGCCAGAGGGTTTCGGCGTCTCCCACTCGGGGGAAGACAGTCAAGGGGCAGCAGGACAGGAGTGAAGGAGCCTTAACACCACGGCTTAGGTCAGCTCAGCCCCCGAGGGTCAGATTGAGATAGGGAATGAGATCTACATTACTAAAATGTATAGTGTTGCTAAATATGAGGCAAAGAGTCTTCCGACTTTTGTTTTAACTGGCTTGCCATGACAGAAGCTCAGAGGAAGAGGTAATGTGTGTGATCAGTGGTAGCTGTGATCTGTAACCAGGACCTGGAGAGTGGCAAAGTGGATACTGGTGTCCGCCACCATTATCCTTCTCTGCCTTGAGCTGCCGAAGACCTCACTGGGTCTTTTCCAAGCTCCTTACAACCAGTTACTCTTGTCCTAACAAAAAAGCGTTGTTAGGACAGGAAAAACTTTAGAATGTATTTTGGTTAATAAAATTGATGTTGGGCTGCAGATGCTGTTCAGTGGCAAAGCACTTTCTTGGTGGAAATGAGATCCTGGGTTCCATATTCAGCACTGGGGGGAAAAAATACCCTATAACGAATACTTCAAGAGTAAATCTGGCCAGAACTGTGTCCCACTTGGCCTTTTTGGGGGAAGAGGCTGTGAAATACACAGCCCATCTTTTCAGCGGTGCTGTTCCATACACGCTTCTGCGTTTAACGGACGGTCCAGATTGCACTCACTTGCCTGGCTTGGCACTGACTGTTGGAGAGTCCCATTTACTTGCCTTTGAATGAAGTACTGTTCATGGAACCGTGGCTGCACCCAGAGCTCACTTTCCTGGCGAGCTTGCTTTCTCAGTGGACCACTTCCCTCTGCCTTATGTCACTGGTGGCCGAGAGCAGCTGCCCGCTGAGTTCTGAGTTCTGAGGTCGGGACATTTTCCTTCCTGATTTAGTTCTCAGCACCCGCCCTGGTTCCCACAAACTACAGAACAGGCTGTGTTTGTAAAAATATCTTATCCACCTAAGACTTTGGGGTGTTTTTGCACTTGAGACCCAGAGAGCACGAGAGTGTGCTGAGCACGAGAGGGAACAGATCACTTATTTCACAAAACATCTCTAAAATGATATTTTACGCCTAGGTAAGGAAACATCATTTTATTATTTCTTCTCAAAATTCTGCTTCTTTTAGGATTTTTATCTTTCCTACCAGAAGCCTGATCAAAGCCTAACAAAGTCATTACAAATTGTTACAATTTCACTTTTGTGTCTGTAGCAATAGGTAAAATTGGTCATAAAATATTTATCTCTGCATCATCATAAACAGCACTATGCAAAGACATCGCTCAGGGTACATGGGCAGCCATGTCTCATGTGTGAAGGTGTTGAGTACACTTTTCTGTAGCAGCTTTAATCTGAAAATGGATGGTGCTGGACATCACTTAACATCACCCAGCTGAAGCAAAGAGCCTGCGGGTTAGTGCCAGAGATGCACTTGGGGTGAGCCCCACAGCAGCCTGGTTCCTTGATGTGGCCTGACTTTTTAAGGTCGTGGGATGGGAATCAAAGATGGAGCAGGCCAAGTCAACTAGTTTCGAAGGGATTCTGTCTGGTTATTACCCGCCCTCAGGAAAAGTAGGTCTGTAATGACGGGGAAACTGACGCCCAGGCAACCAGGAACGCAGCTGTAGACACCCCCTGCCCAGCTGTGCAGGGACAGTCCGCAGGCCATGGCGCAGCGCCCCCTGGAGACCAGCGGAGTGAGTGCATGATTCTCGGCACTGGCTACCCCACCAGCGCGAGCTCGGAGTCCCAAACTCCTTACGGCAGTGCTTGGAGTTTCCAAGGATGATCTCGCCCTCAGGTGTGCTGTTCTCTGAAACACATTTTCAGGAAAGCACAACAGGAGAGATATTTTTGTGTGGGGAGTGATCTCCAAATAATGTTGATTTTGGACTCTTATTAGTAAGAGACTTTTAGGTGTGCTATAGAATGTTTACTGATAAATTATATACACTGATAACCAGTACATGTATATTTATTTTTAAGAAAATCATCCAATATATTATAAAGCTCAAAAACTGTATACATGTTCAATTTTATGCCCATTATTTTTAAACACATAAAATATATCTTTTGTATATCTATATCTATTAGTATATTACTTTGGCCTGCAGAGCAAATTGCCAAAGGTTGGATGGCTCAAACAACATTTATTTTTGACAGTTCTGAAGGCTGAGAAGTCCAGGTTCAAGGAGCAGATGTCTAGACAGAGCCAGTTTCCTGTTGAGCAGAGGGCCACATAGGACTCAGGGTAGAGAGCAGAGGACGGGTCCTCCACTGATCCCCCTGTAGTCTGACCACTGCCCAGAAACCCACCTCCAGAGACTGCACCAGGGTTAGATCTGCAACATATGGACGTTGGGGGGGGGCACAGACACTCAGCTATAGGAAGCAGAATAAATAGAAAAGAATATGAACATTTCCTTCATATTCCCCAAGGACCACTGTGGACAGTCCTTGGGTGCGCACAGTCTCCTGAGGAGACCCTTCTAGGAAACTGGACAGGTGGGAAGAGATCTGCACTTCGAGCATTTGGACCTTGGGGCCATGTCCCTTTTCTTTCCTATTTCATCCAAACTTCACTGATGAATAATAAAATGAACCTGCAAATAGTAACAAAAACATTCATATGCAAATATTTCTTAAGCACCTTCATTTGAATGAAGCAAGGTCTTTTGGTTTTTCTCAGCCACCATATGAATTCAGAAGCTGAGCATAATACTTGATGGGTTTTCTTTCCACTAATGGGTATTGAACAGAATGGTTTTGAGAACTTCATACTTAAGAACACTAATCCTGCCCACCTTAGTTGATAGAAGGTAAGTTTTGCTTTTTGACAACAAAAAGATGTGTCTGCAAACTTATGTTTCTTATTTTCGTAGCTTCTCTACAGAGCTTAGGAATACAAAGTAAAGAGGCCTCACAGTGAAATTCAAAGAAAGAAATCGTTGTCTGTGAACAGGAAAGTACATATACTACTTCTGTGGGGCTGGGGATGTACCTCCCAAACACAAGATCCTGAGTTCGATCCTCAGAAATATCAGGAAAAAGAGAGAGAGAGAGAGAGAGAAAAGAAATAGTACTGAAGTTTTATTGAAAACTTCAAAGTTCCTCTAGATGTCAGTATTACATAGAGAAACGAAAATCTAGTAGCTGGCAACAAGGAAGACTTCTTACATTATTCAAATGGTAAAACATACATGATATATAAAATTGCCACAGGAAAAACAGCCTCATCTGGAAGCTGGCTTCTTACTTCTTAGTATCAACAGTTTTTCCTGGTGGTTGGATCAGATTCTGTCCCTGATGGGTGTGGGCGCAGGATGTGGACTGTCCAGACCCTTAGATGGCCAGAGGGGCAGCGTGATTGTTGGTGCTTCACAGCCTTGTACAACCAAATCCTCAGTTTTACCTACACTGATAGACGACATCGACTGATACACACCAACTTTCATTGTTAAGGCTACCTTGGCTTTTATACTGTCTTTATGCCTCACGGCATAATCTGGAAGGTCAGTGGTTATTGATACATCAGGAGTTTTCACTTTAAAAAAGAGTTATTGAAAGACAAAGTATTACAAACACAATCTGTGAAATTGTCTTATTTGACTAATTTGGGTATGTATTTTCAAAACTGAACTCAGTCTCTCTCTCTGCTTCCTTCCCATACTATATTAATCCTAATCTTTTGGTGAATGAATGTGTTTCTCTTTACTCTGATGTGTTTTCATTGTGGCCTTTCTCAGTTAATTTCAATAGTATAACTCAATAAATATTAATATAACTTCCCCACAAGCCTTTTATCTTTTCACCCCAGAGAAATCGTGCAGCGTAGTGGTGGCGAGTGTGTGGCACATGCCACAGTGGGCAGGCAGAGCCCTCTCTGTTGGCACATGAGCAAGGTCACCCCACCAATAACAGTTGTTTTTTTCGAAATCAAACCCTCACTATTCAGGTTTAATTGCAGTGCTGGCATTTTTCAAAAACAAGTGGATTTGGGGTTGCATGTTGGGCTCTGAGTGTCTGAAATGTTGGCCATGATAATTTAGAGTATATACTCCTTAGGATCACAGACTGAAAACAACAACTGAGTTAGAATGTTGGTCTCATTTGCAAAACGGGACTGACAGTCTATCCCCCAGGTAGCCATAAGCAGAACCAAGTTAATGGTGTAAAGTCCATGGAAGAATGCAGTGGTGTGTAGGTCATGCTGTACATTTTAGGCACCATCACTGTCCCTCTCACCCTCATTATGGTTACATCATTGTCATCTTCCTTTATCAGCATCACTATATCCTGGACTCTGGGCTAAGTACCAGGGGTCAAAGATGAATCAGTCTTTTGCATATTATAAATCTACAGTCTGGTGGCCAACCGACAGGGGAAAAGGTCAAGAAAGTGGTGCCAAAGTTAACCAGGTTGGAGCAAATACTGAGCCCTGTAAAAACCTAGAAGAGGAAGAGCAGCCAGCTTTATCAGAGGAAGTCAACAGTGCTTTCCCATTTTATTTCTGCTCTTGGACTTAACAACACCCTGTAGCTCTAATCTCTAACGTTAGCACTCTACAGATCTACAGATCATACCTCTGTGTTGTAAGGTCTCCGTGTTTAACACGGAAGTACGTTGAACCGTGGTTTGCCTCTGAGTTACATGAAGCAGAGTGGCCAGCTGGCTGGGTATTTGTGCTGTGCAGCTGTGTGGGCTTTTGTGCTTACAAATCACAACGGGACAAACTCTCTTGTTTCAAATTTTTTAAAAAAAGATTCTAATTTTTTAAAAAAGACTAATTCTTCTGATAGCCATACAATTTCATTGGTTTATAAGGTATAACTTTAGAACTATAAAAATTTGGGTAGATTTGGCTACTATTTGCCTTTTATAGGGTATTTTAAAGAGATTACAAAACTAATTCAGAGAATCTGGGATTGTGAGAATGATTTCTATCTGTTTAGGGGAAACAACAAATAGCTCCACTTATTAAAAAACTCCATTGGGCCGGGGAGTTAGCCCAGTGGTTCCAGCACCTGCCTTTCAAGTGCAAGTTCCCAAGTTCGATCCCCAGTAACCACATACAGCAATGCTGGGTGTGTGACTCATGCCCAGCAGCAACCAGTACCACATACCACAGTGCCGGGCGTGGTGGCTCACGCCTGTCATCCCAGCATTCGGGAGACAGAGGCAGGAGGATTGCTGAGTTTGAGGCTGAGCTCAGGACCAGCCTGAACCACAAAGTGAGATGCTGTCTCAAAAAATTAAAAACAATTACAGCAACCACAAAACCCCCAAACAAACAAAAAGCAATATACTGTCTTTCTCCTCCTTCTTTCTATATTACAAAGTTCATCCATGTACATCCTCCCGTTTTACTTGACTTTTATGTGAACCATATCAAAACAATTTAAACATAAAGTCAAGGGTGAGACACACATCATCATTTCCTTTGGTCTTTTCATGAAGATGGGCCACATTCTATGAACCACGAGGGAACTGTACAGAATTTCTTTGAATATCATAAGCTCACTTGCTTTCAGATACTGCAGACTGTAGGATTTTATTAATTCAGCCTGATTCTCCTTCTGCATGACTATTAATTTTATCGGATTTTGCCATCTATATTGTAGTTATATGCATACAGTTTCTCAATCTGGCACAAGTTTTTCTCCAAGAAAAACAAATGCTGAAGATGACATTTAGAAACCTCTGGATCATTTTGTCTTATTAATATTATATTTTATTAGCAAAGTTTCATATGAGAGGAATAGGTTTTAAAACATATTGCATTACAAAGTGCAATAAAATATATAATCAATAATGTATATTTTAAAGCAACTAAGAAATAGATTTTAAATACTTGGAGATATATTTTGTTTATCAGAGCTAGGGGAGAGAGTGCTTTTGACACGTGGAGGATGGAGGCCAGTGGTACTGCTAGGCATTCTATAATGCTGATAATATTCATTGCAAGAAAAAATTACCCAGCTCCTCTGTCATCAGTGCTGAGATTAAAAACCAACCTGAGAGGCCAACTCCACTACTTGTGCATCCACAGGCTAAGGAGAAGGCATGGCTGGACTCTGGCCTGAAGGAAAGGACACCTGTCAATGGGGAAAGGACATCAGTCATCACAGGTATGAAATAATGAAGGTAAAGAGAGTTCTGTTACCAGCATTCTGTTGTAATTCAGAGTAATTTACATATATCCTACAGAGAGAAATGCTGTTTTGTGAATACCTTTATCTGATTTGGCTTTGGCTCCATCAGTTAAAAACAGTAAATCTCTCAAAGACCAACTGTTCATCAATTGGTCATATTTCTATATTTTGCTTTTAAAATTTGGATCTGCTCTAAAAAGAAACCAGAATGGGTGTCTTCCATGAAGCACAAATTACATTAAAATATTTTGTGTCCTATGGTGGCTTCCAGAGAAATCTACCAAGAGTCATCTCTTCTCTGAGAAAGAAAAGGTAGATAAGCTCAACAAGAGAAATACAGAGAAGACCATCGCCTCTGTAGCTCCATTCAGCTTCGCCATCTGTCCAAGAGAAAGAGGAGGTGGGGAGGAAGGCTTTGCCTCGAGCAGTTCCACAGAAGCAAGAGAGGGCACACACGAAGGCGTTTCACATACACAGAGCCTAAAGAGACAAGAAAACGGTAGTGCTGAAGATGACAAGAAAGCCACTGTGGGCCAAAGTGAGTGTCTAATGTTTGAAGGAGAGAAAAATGGGCTCCATCCTGAGGAAGGCGCTAGTGGAAGGGAAGCCAAGGGAGGAGGATCAGCCACAAGCAAAACAGCGCTGGACCAGTGTTCATGTGAAGAGCAACACGCTGATCAGACCAGTGCCGCCCGGTCCTGGGAAAGGTAGGGTTACAGCACCCCCACCCGCCTGGGTGCTTCTGCAGGTCTTTATGCTGTTACCACTTTAGGTCATAATGAAAGGGAGAATGAAGAGAATTTTTAAGGAGAAGATTCGGAATCCAGCTTCCTAGGGTGTGTGGATTTTTTAATGGTCACATTTTCCTGCCATTATTATTTCAGTCACTTTATTGTTTCCTTTTGTGTTTTTCTTTTGGTACTGGTGACCAAACCGAAGGCCTTGCTCATGGTAAACACGTGTTCCACCACCGAGTGGTACCTCAGATCCCATTCTGCTTTCTATCAGCTGGATGATAAAGATAACAATTATTAGTTTTCCAGTAAATCAATATTTTTAAAAAAGAGCTAGTAAAAAGACTTTGTTGTGTAGTAATGTAGAACACAGTCTTCTAGAGATTGAGACTTACATGATGAGATTTATATGTATGTTAGAGACCTAAGTCTGAAAAGGCTTACATAAATCCATGGCGTGTGTGAGATTCACCAGCTACTTCCCAGTCCCCAGGATGGTTAATGGATTATTCACAGACTTTCTCCCTCCATTGCAAAGTCTCACACATAAATTCAGGAAAATCTGTAGACAATTAACATCGACTGTTTTTGCTTTTAAAGAATACACAGTACCTTCCTGGAACAAAGTGTGTCAGTCACTTGTGTGTCCTTCGTTAGAGAACGAAGACATACTTCTTGTTTAATTTTAAAAGAATACATTTGAAACCTCGTCTGAGATAAATCTAATTTTCTATGAATTTAGGAAGTTGCATTTAGCATGATCAAGAACTGCTCCAGACCGTAAGTTAGGTCAGTTTAAAACTGCTAAATTTCAGAACGGTTACCGCTTCATTGGTTATGCCGCTGTCCAGTCCTTCCGCTTTCCTAAAGGAGACAAAGCAGAAAGAAGAGGCCGTCGGATTAGGTTTAGTGCCGCGATGCTTCGCAGTGGCAGAGCAGTACCTCGGCGCCGCCGTGAGCTTGCGCTCGCAGAGGGAATCCTCCGCACGCTAGTTTACTTAGCTTCACACGGGGGAAGCAGCTCCCTCCAGCCCCACACACTGAAGTGGTTGTCTCTCTGTCACGGAGCTTCACTTTCTACATCAGCAAGTCATGGCAACAAAGCTTCAGGATAGGGATTTTGACATTTTCTCCTGAAAACTTTGAGTCCTGCAACTGGATTTTATTTTCCAGGTGTATCAGCAGCGTGAAGGCTATTTCTACATCAGGAATCCGAAGAAATTCCACAGCGGGACCCGCTCTCCAGAGCGCTGAGCAGACAGAGGCGGCCGGCAGCAGCAAGCGAAGAGTCACAGAGGAGCGCGGCCTGGACGAGGACAACAAGAAGAGCAGGATGGACACAGGGGGACAGGGCGAAGAGGGCGCCTTTAGAAAGACCCAAGAAGCTTGCACAGACAAGCGGGGCACACAGGGGGAACCCCAGGAGTCCACAGCAGCGAAGACCCCCAGACAGCAAGAGCCGGTGGCCCTGCTGGGTAGGAAGTGGCTGTGCTTGGGCCTTTTAAAGTTTCTTAGCCTTTCCAACAAGCCTTCCAACTAAGTATCTCTTAGCCTACCAGCCTGACAGAGACCTAAGGCTGTATTGATAGCGCTGGTGTGTTGAACTCCAGCACACATAAGAAATTAAATTGGAAGAGTGAGCACCAGGAGAGAATCATCTCACAGCTTCACTTTTCAGCACATTTGTGCTGTGGGTTGAATGGCCATGTTGGGCAGATTCCCCGAGATCTGTGTTATCTGAACAGAAACACGCTAAATTAACATTCCACTGAAAGATATTAACACTTGGTAGAGTACCTAGAACAAGATAAGGACTCCAGAAATGGACACGGGAGAGATGCCAGGTTTCAAGAGCAGAGCTAGTCTCTTCTCCCTGCCCTTCATCCTCGGTACACATACTCAGTAGCTGTCCGTTGAGTAAGCGGAGAACGAAGAGGTTCGTGGCCAGCAGATGTTAACAGCAATAGTCAGGGGGAGGTAAAAGGAGGATGAGCAGAAACCCTGCTGAGTAACGATGCATGCTAGGACCGATGTCGACGTGGGCCTGAGTTTGAACCATCCGGGTGGGGGCAGGTGGAAAGTAGAAGAAATCCGATAGCTGTGGGGGACACACTGGCCTAGTTTTATTGGGTGTTTTATTTCCAGTCATCCAGGAAAATGTCATCTTTGTGCCTTAAAAGTGTCTTAAAGAAAGCCTAAAACATTTTAGCAAGTAGTATATAATATCAATGACATGAAGAAATGTTCCATTTTCCTTTTTCTCTCCACATTGATTAAAAGAATGAACTACTATATCCAGGCACTTTTTAAAAAAGTGGATCAAATAATTTCTCATGTTTGACTTAAAATAGTTTTGGGCTTGGAAAATGTGTTTTGTTTTGTGTTGCTGGGAATTGGATCCAGAGGCTCCCATTTGCTACACAAATGCTCTACCATTGAGCTACACCACTCCCCCTGGAAGTGTTACCTATTTGGACTGGGTTGAGATCAGAGGTTTTCGGCTCTCCTGACATTTCTAAGAATGGTCCCAAAGAGGATCTGGATGCCAGGCAAGTTGTCCTGACACTTTCTCGAGGATGCCAGACATCCCTTGCCTGAGTCACAGGCTTAATACAAAATGAAAATTTCTATTCCTGGATCTTTGAATGAAACAGGTGATGCGTTGTATTTTATTATTAAAGAGCAAAGTTTACTGTGATGCCGAATGCACGATGCTAGAGAGTGGTCAGGTTGCTTGACAGGAAAACTACTTTTCTTTCATCTTTTAGATGACATTCCAGCTCCCTCTGCCCCATTTGATCACCGGATGGTGACAGCCAAACAAGCCACAATCAACAGCTTCTACACCGTGAGCAAAACAGAAATCCTAGGAGGGTAAGTTCTGCTCCACTCAGACATCTCTCAGTGAAAGCAGAGGGCCAGAGACAGACAGCCTGGGGACCTCCTCCACGTTTGCTGCTCTCACTGAGAATTGTAAACATTAAGAGCAAAGATTTTAAGAGATTTTAACCATTCCTGAAAATTGTCACATATGCCAGACAGGTGGACGTGGTGTATAAAGCTGCGCTTATTATCATCTGCTTTGCTTCCCACGTTGTCATGAAAGTAAGAAAACCCGTGTGAGTCAGCGGGAGGTTCAGGCTGTCGAGCGCCAGGGCTCAGACCCCCGCAGACAGAAGATCGGCGTGAGTCAGCACGGCCTTTCCTGTGGAGTGTGCTAGATCTCTGTATCATTGTTGCTGCTTTCCCACTCCTGTTGTTACTATATAAATTACTATGATCCGCTTCACTGATCCATTTATATATTGAAGAACCTATCTGATGGTTATTTAAATGTACACTTCTCGCCCTCAAGAAGGGAGACTGTGGTTTAGGAAGGAGCCGCATTTATGGTAGGGCACAGTGTCTCCTAAATCATTTTCAGTCCCTCTATGATGCTTGTAACTCACAGCCTGGTTTACTACCATCAGCAAGTCTGTGTAAATAGAAAGTTTAGACACATATATAAAACTTTTACTCACTAGCACATGGAAAATATATACAACAGTGACAGTACTGGTTTTTGCAATTGGTCACAAGGGGATAGTTACGTGTTTTCGTAAAGTTTCCTCCTCCTCCCAGTCCAGCGTCCTGCTCTCTGTCGGTGGAACACTTGAATTTTTTCCTCCTCAGCTGGCTGATTGCAGGGAACTTCCCCAGGCATGGGGAAGGAGAAATGTGAATTCAAACATGAACTGGTGCCGCGGAAGTCTGAAGTCGTGGGCCTCGAGGGACGTTAGTGGCAAGCCAGCAACTATTTCTCTGAAGGAGAATGGTTATTTTCAGTTGAAAGTTTAAAGTAATTCCCAGGGTTTGTGCTATTTGTCTGGCCAAAGTCTGTTCATGCCGCCTTTCAAGTCCCTCTCTGGCTCTCTGGGGACCCCTGGATCTGCTCGGAGGTACTGCAGTGTGGATGTGGGTCCTCTCACGTCTAGTTCCCGGTTCCCTGCAACACCAGCCGCGGTAGCTGGCTCAGCAGCGACAAGAGGAGCCCCACGTGGTGTGCACTGCTGCCTCCGGGCGTGGAGGGCTCGAGTCCTGTGCCTTCCGCTTGGCGACAGGGACTCAAGATGTAGCAGCTTCACTTTCGCTTTCGGTGGCGATCCTGTAGCATGTCAACGACTGCTGGGTTCTGGAAATGTCTCCTGGGGTCATCTCCCACTGTGTGGCCCTAGAGTTGTCATAACCCTGCAATAGTTTGGGTTTTCAGTGTCTCCCAAAGGGCTGTGTTCAAGGCTCAGCTCTTACCTTGTGGTGCTGTTGGAGAGGGTAGAACCTTGCCAGGTGGGGCCTCATGGGAGGAAGTGAGGTCACTGGGAGGCGTGTCCCTGACAGAACTAAGGTCACTGGGAGTGTGTCCTGGAAGAGGATATTGGGACCTTCACCCCTCCTCATGTTCTCTTTGCTTCCTGGTACCAGGCAGTGTGAAGTCCCCTCTGCCTCACTTCATCCCCAAAGCAACAGGGCCAAATCTTCATGGGCTGAAACCGCTGAAATCATGAGCAAAAATAAACCTTTCTCTGCTAAATCCATTTATCTTAGGTGTCTGGTTATACCAGTATGAGGCTGGCTGTCAGAGTCCCTAGTTGCCATGTCTAGTAAGCGTCAGGTTACCAGCCCGGTGGCTGAGTATGAGTCCTGTGAGACCACCTCAACATCCGCGGTCCTCGCACACAAGCCACAGGAAAGACCCAGGGAAGGGGAGGTGGCTGCGGAGCCCAGGCGTGATGGGGCACCCGTCAGGACAGGCAGTCCTGAGGCTGCCGCTCACGATGAGGAAAAGCGCTTTCTTAGTCAGTGGCCACACAGAGGTGCCTTGGGCTGCACTGTGTTCTCCAGCAGAGATTCCATTTGGAAAGATGCTTAGAACTGAAGCGGCCAGTTGGCTGTGTCGGTAGTAACTCAACAGCATATTCCAAGAGTCTCCTGCTTCTGCGCTGGGTGGGTAGTTGCTTTGGGAATGTGGTGGCTACCACCACACCCGACCTGCTCGGTGCCGCTATCGCCCCACAGGCCCCAGGGACCTGGCCTTTTCTGTTCACTGTGCTGTTGGAGGGGTCCTCCTTTTACTCCCCACTGTGGTAGCCACCACGGCACAGAGCACGATACATGTTCTATCTTATTCTACTAATTAAGAAATAAGATCAAACAAACCAAATTTAAAAATCGTTCTTATGTGTGGAATTCTGAATGTGATTGCATAGATAAGAAGCTATCTGAGTCCATTTCTGTTAGTACATTGAATTACCCAAAGCTGAGTGTTTTGTTGAAGAAAGCGGTTAATTTATTTCACAGTTCTAGGGGTTCAAGATCATGGCACCAGCATTAGCTCGGCTCTGATGAGGAGTCCTCTGGCCTCAACATATCATGATAAACAGCATCATGGTGGGAATAAGTACAGGAGGCAGGGGTCACACGGGAAGACAGGAAGCCAGGGAACAATGTAAACAGTTCCAAATTGCTCTTCTATTACAACCCTCTCATGAAAACTAACCAGGATCCCACAAGATCGACATCAGTTCTTTCCCAGGGCTGTGACCCTAATGACCTGATTACTTTCTGGTAGGTCACATAACTGGAAGACTCCACACCACTTCTGTTCTGCTATGCCGATGACAATGCTTCCAACCTGTAAATCTTTGGAGAGCGCACAAGCCATATCCATAGAAGGAGCTGTCTGCCAAAGCATGTATAGATTGATAGCCAAGCCAAACTGAAAAATGTCGCCAGCAACTGTGCAATATACACAGATTATATGCATCTGTGTGCAATATTGTTATTACCTTTTTATTTATATGCAGGTTCTTAAAAGGTTTTGATATACCTGACCCATGGGCTGTATTATTCATTTGCTTTCCAAGTACAGCTTTTTGCATTTAAATATATCCAGAACAATTTTTGTGTTGTCTATGAGTGGTTCTCAACTTTAGTGTTTCTATGACTCACTCAAAGAGCAGGTGGAAAATGAGATTCTGGCTCCATGGCCTGTGATCCAAGCCAGAGACCTGCTCTCTGGACTCCCCTCCCCCCGCCCCCAGCAGCTTCTGATGCAAGTGACACAGGCCACACCTTGACCGGTGCTGTTCCGAGTGTCC
Organism: Petromus typicus; assembly: GCA_004026965.1. Classification (NCBI taxonomy): domain Eukaryota; kingdom Metazoa; phylum Chordata; class Mammalia; order Rodentia; family Petromuridae; genus Petromus; species Petromus typicus. The sequence goes on from PVIR01010322.1 coordinate 26,971, forward strand.
TGGACACAGCCAGCGCACACATGGCTTTGCTCATTCAGCTTCAGAATGAGACACTGGGGTGACTGCCCACTGCCCACATGGCAGGGATGCTCTGGCCCTTGCTGACAAAGGTATGTCATGACATGCTGCCCTCTTCTTCGGCAGGGGGCGTTTTGGCCAGGTTCACAAGTGTGAAGAGAAGGCGACAGGCCTTCAGTTGGCTGCCAAAATCATTAAAACCAGAGGCCCAAAGGACAAGGTAAGGTAGGGCTCCCTGGGTCTCTCCATCCTGGCCGGTTCCCCACCGCTCTGACACACCGTGTCCTTCTCAGGAGGAGGTGAAGAATGAGATCAACGTCATGAACCAGCTGGACCATGTGAACCTCATTCAGCTCTATGATGCCTTTGAGTCGAAGAACGACATCATCCTGGTCATGGAGTAGTACGTGTCCTCTCCCGGCCCCGCGCGCTGCCCTCTGGCTCTGTGGGTGTGAATCCCACGAATGTGCCAGGTTCACTGCAATTGCGTTCTAGAATGTTCATCTTGAGCTGAGTCACTGTTGAGATGTAGCAGGATGACATGTCTTAGATGTGGCTTTGCCTCTGAGCTGTTCTTCAGATCCAAGTTTACCGTCCATCCTGGTCACAGAGAGGAAAGTGGCTTTGAGCTACCTCTCATTTGCAGCATGAGGAAGTCCCCCTTTATCCTTAGAGAATAGGTCAGGACCCCAGGGGATTCCTTAAACAGGATAGTACCAAGCTCCATTTATATATAATGCTTTTCTATACATAACTTTGTGAATACTTAATTTATTACTTAGTAACTAATAATAAAATAAAGCAATGGTAACAATATAGTATAATGAAATTATGTGGCTGTTTTCTCTCTCTCTCATATCTGTCTAAATATCTTACTGTACTATGCTGAACTCAGCTGCCAGTAGGTAACTGAAGCCTCGGATAAAAGGCTCCCTGACGTGGGGGTGGCTACATTAATTAATATGAAGTTTCGTGCCACACTTTGATGACTGGGACTAGAAAGCTGCAGTTCCTTGGTAAAAATTTAATGACCGACCAGAACATATAGAGCCCGGGGCTGAGGATGTAGCGTGCATTGCAGAGTGTTTTTCTAGTGTGTACAAGGTCCCACGTTTGATCCTCACCTCTACACAAAGAGAACGAGGAGTTCTGACAAGCACTGAGTTGATTCTGTGATTCAGTTTATTTGTTTCCATTTGGTTTTGCTTAACATCGTGCTGAAGTGTTGGTTACACTGAAGCGCTTTATCATCCCAGTTAGTAAAGAGTTAAAGGTTGAGACCAGGACTCGCTTGGTGCAGAGGTTTGAACCCTTCACACATCTGACTACAAGAAAACCTGCACCGGCTCAGGGAGGAGGCCTGAGCGTGCCACCCTTCCCCCTCCAACAGTGTGGAAGGTGGGGAGCTGTTCGACCGCATCATCGACGAGAACTGCAGCTTGACGGAGCTCGACACCATCCTGTTCATCAAGCAAATATGCGAGGGCGTCAGGCACATGCATCAGATGTACATCCTCCACTTGGACCTAAAGGTGAGGCCCGTTTCCACCCTGGGATGCGTGAAGTTGCTTGAGCCCCACCCCATGCTGGTCAGTGGGGCCTGTGGATAACACAAGCCAGCTGTAGCAGTTTGCATAATCTCTGGTTGTGTTTTCAGGAATTAACAAAAATCTGGATGTTTTTTGGTTTTGAAACTGTGTTGCTATGTTGCCCAGGCTATCCCTAAATTCCTGGGTTCAAGCGATCCTCCTGCCTCAGCCTCCCAAGTAACTGGGTATATAGGTGTATTCTCTTATGTTGGGAGAGTGGATTCTCATTTTATTTTATTTGTTTGTTTCTTGAGACAGGTTCTCCTTATTTAGTGCAAGCTGTCCTCAAACTCATGATAATCCTCCTGCCTCAGGTGGACCACAGATGTGTGCCACCACACCTGGCTTACAATCTGAATCTTTATCTCAGTGTGAACTTTTGTCATCATCTTTCAGGGCTATGTTTTGCATGTCCATCGAGGGTATTGTTCAGATTCCTGTGACTTGACATGCTGAAGAAGTTGACACAGGAAGTGATCTCCCAAAAAGTTTAGAACTGAAACCAGTGTTGCTGCCACAGTGCCCTTGTCACAGGCTTCTCATGGGAGTGTGATCCCGCTCAGGTCCAGTGATGGAGCCGAGCGTCTCAGTGCATCCTCTTGTGTGGCTCAGTCATGGTCTTATTTCCCTGTTTGCACAGCACGACAATGAGACAAAGTGTGTATTCCTACCACACACCATCTAGTGAAGTCACCAGGGATCGTGCAGCTGAGTAAATCTAGCCTCCTTCCACAGATTTCCACAGGCATTCTTCCTACGGCTTGGCTTCCCTCGCTGTCATGATTTATGTGCCTTTCCCATTTGCTGTTTTGCAGGAAGAGGGCAGGGGAAGTGGAATATAAAATGACAGAGTCAGAGGTCAAAAATCATTAGTAAAGTCCTTGGCCATGAGCTGAGGGTGTTGGTGCCTGTTTTCCTGCCGATCATGAATATTCTAAGGGGATTTAATTGGCAACTGGAGCCAGGAGTTGTCTCAAGTGGCATCACTCTGAGAGTCCTACCACTGAGGGAGGGGCATGCAATGTGCAAATTAATTTATGGCTTGGGTGCAAGGATAATAATAAAAGTGAGAGCTGGCTCGGTCGTTAAGGACTAGCTTTATAGAAAGCTTCTTAGAAGCAAAAGAGCTAAAAACTTACAAGTGTCTGTCACTAGCTTGGGGTGACTTAAAAATGGGCTCCTTTATATTTTTTATGTTCTACAAATCTGATCAAATGAAAATTATTTGATTTCTTAATCATAAACATTAAATTTTGGAAGTGGCCACAGAGCCATTTCTTTACATTCTTGCAAACTGAATTTTGGATATTATAGTATTCTTTGAAACCTAGACAGCTTTATACATGATTGATTTGTTATTTAAGCATGAAACCAACTGCCTTACATAGCACCCACTTAAGTATAAAATGGCTTTCACTTACAGACATCTGTTTTAGATATAGTTTAGGAAAGGATTTCCAAGGATATTGCATCTAAGCAAATGGACGACTGAATATTGACAAGGAGACACTACATTATTTTATAAATAGGTCTTCAGTTTCCAATCCCACTTGTACTCGGCTCCACCCAGGTAGGGGGTAGAAGGGAGCTGTGCTCCTGGCTAAAAGCTGGGGAAGTGGAATCCTGGGCATTCAGCAACTTTGCTCCAAATCTTAGCGAAGAGTTGAAACTACATTTTGAGAGCTCTTATCTTTTTGTTGAAAACGTTTTTTATGGATGACCGTGACTTTAAATCAAGCCCTTTATTTTTCCAAGACCTTGATACATGTAGGTCCCCACAAACAGTACATTCGTAAGACCTTCTTGGGACACTGAATTTAGTGCTATTATTTGGTTTTTCTCCCCCTTTGCCCCAAGGTTGTTGGATTAGCAGGGTAAAGTCTTACCAGAGTCTAGCTCCAAGGGAACACTTAGTCAAGGGCTATAGGCAATGAGACCAAACTCAGCAAAACCTTAGAATTTCTGAAGATGAAGAATAACTATGAGGGAAGAGCCTGCCTTCTACATGTAACTTTCCCATAAACCGAGCTCAAAGGGAAGACCTAGAGGTCTGGACGTTTACGTTCTATTGCACGTTCAGTGTGGTTATTGGAGTGAATCAGGCCATTTCTTTTGGAACTCATAAATCTTTGGGAAAAATATTCCTCCAAGGCAGGGAAATTCATACTTAATAATTTTAGGGGGGCTGATGTCAAGCCTGAGCTGGCCTCTGCCGTGGAATGAAGTCTTGAAACAGCCTTGTTCTCTGTCCTCCCTCAAGGAGGCCTCTGCCTGAACTCATGCATTATGGTAAACTGCAAAACCATAGAGAGGGACAGGCTGGGTAATGCAAGCTTGGCAGGGGACCCACGACCTCATCCACCACACAATTAGAGGAGAAAATACACACACAGAAAAGCCAGCCTCTAGTGAGAGGCCTGATATGTTTTTCCTGAGCATTGTTGTATTTTTAGTTGTGGTTCAAGAACAATTTGAGTGAAGGATAGTTGTTTTCATTGCTAATGTGTCTCTTTCTCCTGGCAGCCTGAGAATATCCTGTGTGTGAATCGGGATGCTAAACAAATAAAAATTATTGATTTTGGATTGGCCAGAAGGTATGTCTGTTTGGACATAGGTGTAAGTTAGGGCACATGACTGGTGTTCATTCTTTGCAGAGATAAATCTAACATACCTTTTATTCTTGTTCCCTTGTTTAAAATTAATTTAACAAAAATCACGTTTAATCTTACCTTGCTGAATGGGAGATTTAAGTGATTAGAAGTTTCGAGTAATGCATGTAATAAAATGTGAGAACTTAGAAACCTAATGCATTGAGGCTTGTTAAGTCTGAAGCCATTACTTTAGCATTTGATGAGTTTGCCTTTGTTTTTTGTTTGTTCCATCCGGGAAGGGAATGGCTACTCTGAGCGTGCAGAGCCCCAGCACATGTAAACGTCTCAAGAGTACAAAGGTTTGCACGAACACAGACGTAACTCAGCGTGCTTACCTGCCTCAAAGACAGTCTGCAGATTATTGCAGCACCCTGTTTATTCATGCACGCAGGCTTAGCCAGGCACTGCGCGGGCTTCCTTTATGTCATATTCTGTGATTCAGGTGTTCTGATTATTCAAAGTGGCTTTCCTCGTAACTGTTTCAGGTATCAAGGTTTTAGAGAGTGAATTTTTACCTCTTGAGACCTGCGGGGCTTCTCTGCAGGTTTCTGAACCTGATAGCAATATGTGCTCACCTTTACAGTCTACTCATTTCAAGCTCCCTGGATAGCTAGAGACGTTTCACAGGCCAGGTCTTTGCAGCACTCGTGATTTCTGAGTTTTGGTTGGCGCTTCTCATCTTTCTTCTCTGTCTCTTATTCCAGATACAAACCCAGGGAGAAGCTGAAGGTGAACTTTGGAACCCCTGAATTCCTTGCCCCCGAGGTTGTGAACTACGATTTTGTGTCCTTCCCTACTGACATGTGGAGCGTGGGGGTCATCGCCTACATGCTGTAAGCTGCTTCAGTCTGTCTCATACGTGTCTTCCCTCATTTCCCTCTGAGACTTACTTGGCTGTTTTGAATAAAAGGCCTAATTTAAGTCTTTAAAAATACTGTATCATACTTAGTTGCTTTCTAGGTTCTGTTGAATCCCATGGATAAAAGGAGTAAATTCTTTTCCCCACACCATCTTAAAAAATGATGTGTGTCCTCTTCACAGATCACTCTGATTCCTAGGATGTCACCTAAAGCCCTAAAAATAATTTTTAAAAATCCCAGCCTTGCTCTGAGGTCCTAAATGACTCGTGCTAGCCTGGGTCCTCGCAGGACTCTCCTGGCACTGGCTCCTGAGTACGTGACAACACCTTGCCAGCTGCAAAGTGCTTGAGCAAGGAATGTGTGCTATTTTTTGAGATCCATCTTCCGTCACAGCTGCAGCCTTCACTGTTTTAGTTTTTAAATTAGGACTTGGGATGGGGAGGAAAGCATTTTTCTAGTTGCAATAACAGGCTATAAAATTATGCTTCTTTATTCAGTTATCTTCTTCCTCTCCTCTTAAATGACAGAACCAGAAAGTAACGTGTCTGTAAAAACTTTGAGCCTGATTTTAAAAATACTCACTCTGGATCCTATGTCCTGTAGACTTAGTGGTTTGTCCCCTTTCCTGGGTGACAATGATGCAGAGACGCTGAGCAATATCCTGGCATGCAGATGGGACATGGAGGATGAAGAATTTCAGGACATCTCAGACGAAGCCAGGGAGTTCATTTCCAAGCTCCTGATTAAGGAGAAGAGGTAACTCAGGGTCATCCGCGCTCAGGCTGATGCAGGGACGGGCAGGAAGCAGCACAAAACACCAGACCCACTGGGACCCGCCCTCCTCACATCGTCTGCGATGGCTGTGCAGCGGGAGGGTGCTTGAGGCTTCCTCTGTCTCCCATGTGCTGAGATCTGGAGCCATAGGCATCATACAGACTTTTGTGTGTCATTTCACTTCTGCGTGTACCTGAGGGATGTGGAAATAATCAGCGCTGTTTCACAGATGAACAACTGAGCATGAGATCAGTGAGGTGCCAGGGTTCACGTAGGGCAGGTTCTGTGGTGGGGACTCTGGACTCCCTGCCCGTCCCAGCCCGACCCTGCTTTAATGCCTCAGAAGCAGCACTGGGCACCTCATTCTCTTGAGGTCAGTATTTGCATGAAGCTAAGGCCAAAGACAAATATCATTATCATAGAATAAATTTGCAGGGTAGAAAAACAAACCTAAATGTTATTCAGAGTCCAACTATGAGCACGATGTTCCCTTTAACCTTCTAGTGGCCAGACTTTAACCCTCGGCTTTAGAGCAGTGGCAGACGCACTATCCGCGCTGTGCGCTGTCCGAGTGTTCTGGCCCCGGCGCTGAGCACCACGGCGCTGCAGGGGCCGTACTTCCACCTGAGGCTGGTGGGGTTGAAGCTTTTAAGACTAATGACTTCTGCTCCTTTAGGGCCCTAGAATGACAATGACGGGCAGGAAGGATGACAATGCAATGACAATGCAGTCACTGGAAGTGTAGGGTGCCTCATCTTTGAGTCTTAACCTTACGTGCTTGGTGTCTGGGGGCGCAACCATATTGCAAATGGATGCTTCATGGCTGCTGAAAGCTACTTGATGTCATCCAGAAGTAGATTTCAGATTGTCACACTCGGTTTTTGTTTTGTTTTCTTCGTGTGATAAATATTAGCACAGTATGCATGTTTACAAATCTTAGAAGTAGATATAAGATAGTCATTATTCTTCTTCCCCTATTACTTTCTCAAACTTTAAGCATCATTCTTAGCTCCGAGAGGATGTAGTTTCTTCATAAAGGAATCTAATGCATTTCTCTTAATTACGTTAACTCTTTCCCTATCAAAAACTCATCAAAACTTCTTAATTCAAAAGTTAGCAATACATATTCAAAAGATTCATGCGTAAATTGTTTTTGTGTTCATCAAGAATCATTGTAGCATTTTGCTGTTAGGATATTGCATATGAATTTATTCTTATGTTGTCTGTTAGGAGTTCAAGTCAGGAGTCTCAGGGATGCATAACAGAAGGGCTCTATGTACAGTCTTTGGAAGCAGATGGTCAGTTATCAACAAGGATTTTGATTATTTGTTTTCCTTGTCTTACCAGTTTTTACCCTTATACCATCATCCGTAGCACACAATTCCATAGGACGTAGATTCACTGTGAATTTGGCATTTAGCGACCTGATCTACCAATGCTCCGGCCAGACCGAAGATGAATCACAGCTGCAGGCCTTCCTGGGTGTGCTCTGGCTAATAAGCCTTCTGAATTTCCTTTCAGTTGGAGAATAAGTGCGAGTGAAGCTCTCAAGCACCCTTGGTTATCAGACCACAAGCTCCACGCCAGACTCAACGCACAGGTGACCAAGGCCTCTTTGTTTCTCTCCCTCTTCTCCGGTCTGTCTGTCTTTTGTTGATCAGAAGCTACATTTATCTTAACCTTCCTTGAAGTTCCTTCTGATGCTTTTTCTTACAGCATGTAAATCTTGCGCTAGTGTTAAATTGCTTAAAATATCTTATTTAAGCAGTTTGCATTGTTTAAAAATGTTGATTCCATTATTTATGTGTGTTGAATAGAATATTATTTTCAGTACAAGTGCTTATTATTGAATATTTTTATCAGTACTATATCAGAGTTTTATACACATAGACACACGTCTATGTGGCCTGGTATGTTTGTATGTAAGAAAATGTACAGTTTGGGGAGGATATGCTTCTGTACATTCAGGAGAAATGTTTCATAAAACAATTTAGAATTCTAAATTCCCTGCTTATCTGTTTTAGTCTTCTCTGGATGCCAATTTTTGTTTCGTTTTTATGCTAGGGATCAAACTTAGGAGCTCATGGCATGCTAAACAACAGCTTTAGCATTGTGCTACATCTCTAACCCTTTTAAAAGTTTTTAAAGTCAAGATCTTGCTAAATTTCTCAAGTTGGCCTTGAACTTGCGATCTCGTTTGCATTTCCCAAGTAGCTGGAGTTACAGACCTGCCTCCCCGATCCTAACTCTCGTGCTCGGCCTGGTGCAGATCCCCGCATGAGTATGTGTGCAGGAGACTGACTTGAGGTGGAAACTCGAGTATTTGTTGAGAACAGCAGTGCCTGGACTCTGTACTAACCTTGAACAGAGACCTCTTTCTATTCCTATTACCAAAATGTCCATATCGCTGCTGCTTCATGTGACTCTTTGGTGCAGACCCCTTTCCTGAGTTTTAGACCCATCTCTACCTGTGCATTGTGCCCGCTTCTTGGCCCTAACCCCAGCCCATTCCCACCCACGTGCCTCCTCTTTGCAGTCTTCACAATGAGCAATGCCGTTGACTGACACCAAGTAGACTCTTTATTTTTTCCCTCTCAACCTCCTTACACCATATTTAATGTGTGTCCATTCTTGTACCATATTCTCCCTGAAATCTGCCCAGTTCTCCCTGTCCCCATGGTTGTCTTGACCTGGGACACCTGTCACCTGAATTGTGATGGTAGCTTCCTAACTGGCCTCTCTGCCTCTCTCAGGTTATTTTCATCCAAATAATCACGGATTCTTTTTTTTGAGGCAAGGTCTCGCTTTGTAGTTCAGGCTGGCCCTGAGCTCAGCCTCAAACTCACAGCAATCCTCCTGCCTCTGCCTCCCGAGTGCTGGGATGACAGGCGTGAGTCACCACGCCCGGCACTGTCGTGTGTGGTACTGGTTGCTGCTGGGTGTGTGTCTCCACACCCAGTATTGTTATGCGGTTACTGGGGATCGAACCCGGGTCCTCACGCTTGCGAGACAGGCGCCGGAACCACTGAGCTAAATCCCCAGCCCAATCTCAGATTCTTGAAGTAACACAGATACAGACACATGACATTTAAGGAACTGTTCCCAACGTTTAGGATGGTTGGCTGGACAATAAGCCATCCATGCCTTTGGCTCATGGAGAACAGATCGGACACACACATCCATAGGACGGCTGCCCCAGGGCCTGGCCTGGTGTGTGTTAAACACATTTCCATTTCCTCCCAACCTCCCTGATCCCTGGGTTTGGAATGGAACTTTTCCCTTGACCAACAAACCTTGGATTGACTGTGCTTCAGGTACTCAGTTTTTCCACATCTAGTTTTTATTGAAATTAACTCTATTTCTAAATTCAGCATCAGCACTGAGTTTTATTTGTGTCTGAATATACCTTTCCTTGATAATTGGTATGGATGCCAAGTAAAAATAGGCTTATTACCTAGCCAGTACCTCGTCCAGACTGCACAAACTGCTTATTAGGGAAACCAACTTATTTTGAGCCCATTTTCCACCAACATATTTTTATCCAAGCTTATTGGTGTCCAAATACACTTTGACGTGGCAGGACAATATAGAAACCACAGCAGAGAATTAATGACATTACACACCCTAAAGAGAGCCTAAAATGTTTATTTTAATATTTAAGAACAAAAAATCACCTTTTGGTTACTCCATCTAACTGCTGGAACCTGAGGTAAATAAATACTACGAGAACACTGGCAATTAAAAAACCCAAATTCTCTTATATAAATCTAGTTAGTTATCATTATGTGACACTGTGACAATCATTTCCCAAGTGCTTTACAAACATTAACTCATGTATCCTTCATGCAGACCTATAAAACTGCATTGTTATCATGCCCGTTCTGTAGACAAGAACATGGAAGATGACTGCACTCTGGAGTTTGGGGCAGATCCTCACCACCCTCTTGTTGTCCTGGGTGAGGGAAGCCTGACCGATCTTTCTAGAACTGTTTTGGTACTACACATGCCTTGTATTACTCAAAGTCAGTATTCAAACGGTATAATTTTTTATTTTTTTATTTTTATTTTATTTTATTTTTTTTTTAGGTTTTTTGAGACAGGGTCTTGCTTTGTAGTTCAGGCTGGCCCTGAGCTCAGCCTCAAACTCACATCACAATCCTCCTGCCTCTGCCTCCCGAGTGCTGGGATTACAGGCGTGAGCCACCACGCCCAGCGCTGTGGTATGTGGTACTGGTTGCTGCTGGGGTGAGTCTCCACGTCCAGTATGGTATGTGGTTACTGGGGATCGAACCCGGGTCCTCGCGCTTGCGAGACAGGCGCCAGAACCACTGAGCTAACTCCCCGGCCCTAATTTTTTATTTTTCACAGAAAAACAGGCTGAGTATCCCCTATTCAAATTGTCTGGCACAGGTGTGCATCAGATTTTGTATTCTTTTCTGATTTGGTAATGTTTGTGCACACATAATGAGAAATCTTAAGGAGAGGGCACAAATCTAAGCATAAAATCATTTATATTTCATATCCAATTTATACACAGGCCCTGAAGGTAATTTAAGTGATATTTTTTCTGAACGTGTAGTTTGACTATTACTTGTCACATGAGGTCAGGCATGGAACTTTCCGTTTTTGGTGCCGTGTTGGCACTCCTAATGTTTCCAATTTTGAATTATTTCAAACATAATAGTTTTAGACTTGGGATGTTCATCCTGTATGGAGAATAAATTTTTCCAGAAGATTTACTTTTCAAATAATCTTTATTCTTCTATGTTATCTAAAATGAGAATATATCTTTATGTTGATAATTTAATTCTGATCCCAAAGTGCTTACCATGGGACCTAAATTTTATTTTTACAATTCTGTACATATTCTCATTTATCTCTTTTAATTGGCGCATGTGTTCTTAACTGCTTGAGCTATCCCGCTATCCTCCAGCGCTTTCCCCCCCAGAACCATGGTCCTGAGTCCCTCCCTCTCTCTGAGGCTCAGTGGGCCATGCTGTGGTCCCTGTCCTTTTCACATCTCCAACACTCTGTGCCTGAAGCAGCTCTTCTCCGGACCCTGCCAGGCGCGGCCAGTGTTAAAAGCCATCCTCTTCACCATGCACCTCTGATCCCCAGACTGAAGGTTCTTTCTCTTTTTACTCTGCGAGGCACTTGCATCGCCTCAGGGGATCTGAATGCCTTTGGAAGGAGCAGTCTCTGGCTCAGACTCACCGGTGCGGTTGTTGCGGCCCGGGGATCACAAGGGTCAGCTCCTGTCCTTGGTCACGGTGGGCTCTGATGAGACGCCCATGCACGAAACCAGGGTGACTAGGGCCTGAATGTGTTGTCCCTGGCACGAAGGGAGGGGTAGAAGTGAGGATGGCGCTGGTGGAAAGTGGGGGGCGGGCTACAGTTAGGCAGGGCAGGAAGAAGTGTGTCTGCCCTGGGACCAGCACCAATTTAGGCTTCAAGAGTATTTCTTGATTTCTTTTCTCTCTCTCTCTCTCTCTCTCTCTCTCTCTCTTTCTCGGTATCAGGGATTTAACTTGGGACCTTATATTGTCAAGAAAGTTGGTAAAACCACTGAGCTAAATCCCTAGCCCTCAAGAATATTTCTCAAAGAGCATTTTGACTAAATAGCAAAATTATTGACTCTTCTGTGTTCTTAAGTCAGGAATTGATGAAAACTGTTCTAATCCTTCCCCGAATGTCTCCTGGTTTCCCTAGAAGAACTGCAGCTCTGCTGATCATAATCTTGTGACCAATAGTCCACGGAAGGTGCCCCTTTGAAAGGTTGGTATCAGACCTTTTTTTCTCAAGAAGAAACAAAATTCCTGATTGCGAGTAATTTCCTGAACAAGTGCCTGTACCTCCCTCGGCAAGAGAAATGAGAAAGCTTTTGGGTGGTGTCTGTACAGCTGGGCAATGTCTCTCTAGCCTGGAATCTCATGTTCAGGCTGCTATGTCTGCGCTGGTCCTCCAGTTCACAGCAGAGGAAGCTCAGTTCCCAGCCACACAGCTGGGGGAGTCTCACCGCTGAGCTCTCTGCATGGCCATGGAGAGACCATCTAAGCCAACCTGAGGCCAGGCCCTGGACCCAAGAGTGAACACAGCAGGCTCCAGCCTTGACCAGAGACTCTCTCCAGAGGTCTTCAAAGTTGTATATAGCCTGGAAACCAAGCCTCAGGGCTCAGAAACTAAATTATTCACGTAGAGCCATGCAGGCAGGAGAGGGGAGTGTGGTTCTCCTTGTTGTCTTGTGAATTAAAACCAGATTTTATTTATTCCCATCAAGTTGCCTCTGACCTTAGCCCGGCTCTCTGACTCCGATGAACACCTCTGCATATAAACTTACATGTATGTTCTATGTCTATCTTGGAGTTTGTTGGAATTACTAAGGGATAATTTTACATGTGCTTATTTTCTTTCCTGTGAATAATCTACTCCCAACTGTATCCTAAAGGTTAAGATTATAGAAGCAGCAGTATACACATGAGGGACTTTTAGAAATCCAACATTTTTTTTTTTTTTGAGACAGGGTCTCGCTTTGTAGTTCAGGCTGGTCCTGAGCTCAGCCTCCAACTCACATCACAGCAATCCTCCTGCCTCTGCCTCCCAAGTGCTGGGATTACAGGCATAAGCCACCACGCCCAGCACTGTTGTATGTGGTACTGGTTGCTGCTGGGGTGAGTCTCCATGCCCAGTATTGTTATGTGGTTACCAGGGATCAAACCTGGGCCCTTGCGCTTGTGAGACAGGTGCCGGAACCACTGAGCTATATCCCCGGCCCTGAAGTCCAACATTTTTATCCTCATAAGGAGGCTATCAACCCTCTAACTCCCTAATCTTGGGAAATACATTCATAGTCATTTTTGAAGCTAAATTTTTAATAACTGCATAAACTTATGATGTATAAATTGCTGTTCTTGCTCCCTACTGTTCTTAATTCCTCATCCTCCCATTTATTTACAGTTGTTTCTCATACACTGTGCTCTTTTACTGAGATATACCCTCAGTCCTCTGCACCCTTAATATGATGTACATTTTTCTAGGCTGCAGATCTTTAACTCTAGATATTTTTAAAAATCTCATTCAATTTTATTTTATGTCAAAAATGCATAAAGAGTCTGCAGCCAAGGTATTACTGAAAAATTATCTCCATGACTCCAGACATTCTTGTGAGAACAGTCACTGGGAAAGCTGATGTTTTATATTTACAAAGACCATGATTGCTCATTAACACTAACTAGGGCGATAAAGTTATGGAAAGCAGAAGAAGTCATTTGCCCCAAGGACTCTGGTGTCTCTGGGGCGATGGTTGCAGCCTTCAGTGGATGCTCTCACGGTGAACCATGAGTGCCTCCGGCCCCGGCCCAGAGCAGCCTGGACCCTGTCTGTTCTTCCCCTCTCCCTCCCCTCGTCCTCTCCTGAGAAGCAGCTTTGTCCCCAGCCACCACAAACCCCAAAGGTCTGCCACAAACCACCTTCCCACCAGAAGTGCTGGAGTCGCTTTTGAGGCCTGGTGGGAAGCATTTGCTGGGTGACAGGGGCCGCATTCCAAGGCGGGCCTGTCGCCAGGGCCTGGCAGGGAAAGCACAAGGGGAAGTGGTGGCTGGAAGAGGTAGAGTTCTTCTCCACCAACGCTGGCACCCTGGACTCAACGAAATGGCGGAAGGAGGCAGCCTGGTGGGTGATGGTCATGCGGAGCGTGAGACTGAAGTGCTGAGATGCAGCCCTGGGAGCAACTGCAGGGGTCCCTTTGGAGCCAGTGGCCTCCCAATATCACTGGGACACCTGCCTTCCTTCTCTGCGCTCTTCTGGGGTTGGGCCTCTCTGCTGGCCAAGGGAGAATCACTACAGATCCGTAAGATGCAGATGGTCCCTTGTTCATGCATTTTCTCTTAGTTTTTGGTGGTGCTGGGGTCCCCCTGAGCTACACTCCAAAACTCTACTTTTAATCTTTTAATTAAAATTAAAATTTAAGATATTAATTCTTGGAGCAAATTTATTTGCAAAGTTAAAAAGTTTTATTCTTCATAATACTATTTTTTGCCAGGATGAGATGAGGTTTTTTGGCAAGATACTTTATGAGTAAAACCAAATTTGAGATAATATTGATTTTAAGAGTCTGGCGGTTGAAGATTATTCCTGTGGAAATGGACAGCATTCCAGGGCCTATGAATAAGGCATACTCCACAGTGTCAATTAAGGCATATAAATCTCCTTCAATTTGTTAGAGGTTTCTTGATGCATCGAGGAAGCGCTCCAGAGGTGGCGCTCAGCTCGCTGCTTGCCCCTCGCAGCTTTTGCCAGCCTGTGAGATGCAGTCTGGACACGCTGAGATCCACGGGAAGGACTCAGGGCAGGACGCAGAGTGGTCCTGGCCCGGCAATGTCATAAAGCGAAGGGAAACACAATCTGCTCTGTGTGTTCATGAGCTCCTATCTTCAGATCCAGCCAGCTGTAGGTTGGAAAGTAGCATCTGCACTACATGTGTACAGACTCATTTTACTTGTCTCCCTCACTAAACAATATAATGATTATTAGCATCTTGTTTACACTGTATTAGGTGTTACAAGAAATCTAGAGATGATTTAAAGTAATGGGAGGATTGGCACAGCTTTTTTGCAGATACTGGGACATTTTATCCAAGGGATGCGAGCACCTGCGGATCCTGGCATTTGTGGGGCCTGGTCACCAGCCCCCAGGATCCCAGGAGAAGCTGTGTTCACTGTGAGACTCGAATTCTCACTTTGATGCCGGCATCCAGCTGACCATAGGCTGTGGTAACAGCTCAGAAGCCAAGCTTCAGATGAAACAAAGAGGCTTTGTGCCTCACATGGCAAGTGGTACTAAAATATCTCCATGAACTAAAAAGCAAAAGAATAAACCCCAGCGCTGGTAAGCAGTTGAGTCTGTCAGGAAGCACCCCCATACACACGTACATTATTAAAAAAGTCATCTGTGGTTTCCCAAGGGGCACAACCGACTAATTACAATTTTAAAAGTCCTGCTGAATTAACAAGATTCATATTTTGTTTGCTTTGCAGGAAAACTGCTGTGGTTGCTGATGCTTTGAGAAAACTTTTGGAAAAATCAGCATTTGAGATGACTGGCAACTGGCCGTAGGGGGAGCCCTTGAACTTGAACTTGAACTTGAACTTGAACTGGGAGCACCAGTGCCAGTCCTGGGGGTGCAGGCAGACCCCAGTCCCACATATTGCACGGTGGGGAAATGTTTCGGGGCCTCCTTGAGTTATTTTTTTATTTCTGTTTTTTTTAACTTTTGGGGTGTTAGTCATGGGGCAGGGGTATGTCATGTCTGCTATTTGTTGAATTACTAGAGCAATTAAAGTTAGGGTTTAAGAATCCACAGGATGTGTTCAAACACAGAAAGCAGCTTCCAGGCACTAAACTATGCCTCCAAAGGAGTGATGGTATCGCTAGGAAGACCCTCGGGTCTGCACACCCTTGAACACTTCTTGATTTGATCTGAAATCAAGTGAACTCAGTGGCACATAAGCCACTTGCTGGAACATATGCCTCCTTTGAATGCTGAGGCAGCAGGCATTGGACCTTGTTTTTTCCATTTATTCTGACGTCTCCCCCAAGCCCATCAGTCTCTTCCAAGTAGCTGATTGTACTTTCAATTAGTCACGCTTTTTCATGACACACTTCCTGTTCCCATCTGATGGCTGCTGGCAAATTCACAAAGACCAATGACCACAGCTCTGCAGCCCCTGTGCCTGGAGGCTGTGGAGAAGCAGCAGTCAGGCCCTGGAGGCCGCAGACCCTGTGCCTCAACTCTGCTTTCTGAACACGACGGTGATTTCTGGTGGTAGCTTCTTCCTGGACTCTCGAGCCATTTCCTGGTAGTTATATAATTAGGGCTATGCGTGCTACTATGGGTGCGTTGGGGGCATAGAAAGGCACTGAGCTGTGTCTTTTCCCCTCAGAGGGGTGACCGGAGTCCCTGGGAATCTGCACAGCGCTCATCGCTCAGCCCTGGGACCGTTCCTCAGTTTCCATTTGCACATTCTGCCGTGTTAGCAGGATGTGGGGAATGGCTGAGATCCCAGCAGTCTGAGAAGCTGAGACAAGAGGATCAAATGTTTGGGCCAAGCTTGGGCAATTTAGCAACTTAGCAAGACCTTGTTTTAAGATAAAAAATGTTTAAAAGAGCTGGAGATGCAGCTCAGAGTAAAAAACAGACTGTAGTGTGAGCTATGCCATAGTAATTCCCTAATGTTAGCCCTGGACACTGTTTTAGGCTGCTTTGCCATGGAAGCAATGGAGGGCAGGCAGTGCCAGCTGCTCGACGGCTCTATCAGGAAGGCAGAGTCGCTCCTACAGCCCTTGAATCTTTGGTGTGTCCATGAGTAACTAATGCCGCTGTCCATACTCTCACTCATGAGGACCACGTGCCAATTCCAGTTCTGCCAACTCCAAAACTTACTCCTCCACAGCCTCCGTTCTCCTCAAATGAGGCTTTTAATACATTTATCCAAGGTTTGTTTCTTCTATTTCTGTGATGCAATTATGCTTCAAATGTTTAATTTTATTTTTTAAAAAAGAAAAGGGAAAGAAAACACACACACACAAACACACAAAGCCACCCTGTGACTGAAGAGTTCTGTTACCTGGCGGTCAGCTGATGCCGTTCGTCAAGTCTGGAAAAACTCAGAGCAGTTCAAGTATGACTGGTCCTACACCACAGCTGGCTTTCAGGGCTGCACAGGACACAAGGTCTGGCTGGAACCCTCGAGCAAGGGCGTGGCCTGCCAGCGGTGCAGGTCCTCCCCTGGCCCAGCAGGCCTGTGGCAGGATGGACAGCCTGCGTCCAGCCTCCATTCGGAGTCACAGAGGCAGAGAAGTTTCCTCAGGCCCCGCTGGGCATGGAAGGGCAGGGCAGGTGAAGCAGCAAGGTTTCTCTGCCTGACGAAGCTACCTGATGACTGTGTAGTTAGCAGGTATAATTTTCTTACTTCTTGAAGTTTAAAAAGAAGAAGGAGTCACGTTGGAGCCTACAGTTAAACTTCCACTTTCGGACGAGCAGGCTCCCGAGCCAGCAGGGTGCTTTTACAGGAGACCCGATGACCATTCGCGCTGCAGAGTGGATGATCTGATGACCACAGTCTGGAGTTACGTGCAGGGGGATTGTCAGTCTGGTGTCCCCGTCCCTGCCCCACACCCACGGGCCTGTCCAGCGGGAGCCTGCAGTGCTGCAGATGGCTGCTCTCGGAATGGGGTCTGCAAAGCCGAAGAAGCAGAGCAGCTGCAGGCATGAGCTCGAGGCGGGTCTGGCTGGACGGCCTACCGTGATCAAGTTTTCCAAGAAGTCATCAGGAGCTGACAGCCTGGATTTTGCCTCCACCCTCTTAATGGACAAGAAGGCTTCACTAGTTCTCACTAGGAAGGTCCCATCTCTTTACCAAATGGAGAAAATGGAGGGCTGATGCAGCACTTCCGGCTGTCCGGAGAGAAATAACCCTCGCCCTCACTAAGGACAACCCTGTCCGCATTTATGGTCTGGGGATACTAACACTTACTAGGATATGCTGATATTAAAACTCAGGGAGAAGAGGGCCCCCACTCCCATTTGTTACATAAAACATCGCAGGAAGGGTCCACGTCGCACACACACCTTTGCTCTTTCCTTCAGCACATGAATCGGCCCGAGGCTATCACCCGGCAGACGCAGATGTAGGTTTTGAAAGCTCAGTGGCTGCTTCCACTGTCATTGAACCTGTGCGAATCTGTAGAGCATTTTTTGTCACTCTAGAGTCACTTTACGAATTGCAGGGAGGAAATGAAATGTTGGTGACTTTGCTCTGCTTCGCTCTGTCCGGGCGGCTGCCTCTGTCCCCGTCCCAGCTGTTCTGCAAGGAGTCGGGCGTGCAGACCTGTGCTCGTGTAGTTTGGCTGTGCATCAGCTCACCTGGAAACTGCACTTGAGAAGTGTACGTCAGCTGAGGACTGGCCTGTGCGCTGCAGAGGTCACCTTGGTTTGGCCCCTGTTCCGGGCCACTCCGCCAACTCGTGGGCGGCGACACGGCCCAGGCTCCTTCTCAGTTTCTTCCAAGCTCCCTACTTTGCCTTTGCTCTTTTAAACATTCTTTCAAACTTCTTTCTCTTTTTCTTCAGGGAAGTCAAAGTCCATCCATCCTCTCCATCATGATGACTTCCCTAAGGCCTTTCGTTTAATTTTGGTCTCTGCCATTGAACCTGGAACCTCCCATATGCTGAGTTTAGCTCTACCACGAAGCTGTCGCTCAGCCCCCACTGCAAGGATCTGCTTTCCTTCCCTGCTTTTCTTGATTTCAGTGCTGGGACCTCAGACTTCACACATGCTAGGCAAGCACACTCTCCCACAGCTACACCCTTTGGTGCTCAGCACCTTTTATTTTATTTTGAGGTGAAGTCCTGCTGAGTCGCCCATGGTGGCCGTCCACGTGCACCCCTGCCTCCGCCTCCACGGTTGCTAAGGTTACCCTCACACGCCATCAGTGCCCAGGTTACCAAGGGCCTTTTTGAGACTTACAAAAGGGAAACCACTTTCCAACCTACAGGAAAATTGATGCTGGCTCTGTTCAGTGTTGAGCTCCTGCATTTAGATTCTTCCCTGAGTGGCTTCACGTCTACAGCTTCTCAGATTAGAAGGGCCAGTGGCTGTTTCGGTGAGCTGTGCTTTGAGGCAGCGGTCTCTGTCTAGGCCGTTTCACCTTCCTGAAGGCTGCAGCCCAGTTGCTGCTGCCCGTTCAGAAGAGCAGAGAACACTCATCACTGGGCGTGACGGTGCTGCGCGTGGAGACGTCTGGCTTCCGTCCCAGCCAGCGGGAGTCAGTGTGTCTCTCTGACGCGGCTTCTCCATGTAGATTAGAATTAAAGTGGATTCGCAAGTGGTGACTGCGTATATCAAGTATATTTTTATTTCTGGAAGTCAGTGCATTCTGCTTATAAAATGTACTATGAGTCATGTGTATGTATTATATTAAAAATAAACATGGACCTTATATTTAGCCTTTGTTAATGAGCTAAATTATGTAATAAAGTAGACTTGGGAAGCACAATACAGACTCTTTCTTTTATGACAGGTCTTGGATATGCGACGCGTCCCCTGGTGGTAGGAACCTGAGGTTCCAAAGGTGGCCTTATGTTACAGGGGCTCCACAGCCAGTGTGACGAACGGCAGCTGTGGGGAAAAGCGACTGCCCACGCGTAGGTGATAACCGTGGCCCAGCTCAGGACTCAGGGTCTTACCCATCAGTACAGAAATGTCGGCCAAGGTGCATGTAAAATGCGCCTTACAGAGCGGTGCATAGTAAACCCTCAGCTCCTTTGCCACAGTGACCTTCTCCACCATCACTTACACAGAGCCTCATGGAAGACACTGCCCTGTGTTTAGCCGGCTCATGTTTTCAAGCGCAGGGTTCAGGGCTTCTGAGCTCCTCAGGTTCTCCCAGTTATTTCTAGACACCTCCAAAATGTCCTTAGGCGAGTTCAGCAGCCAGTGTGTCTGCCACAGCGACCTCCTTGTGAAGTAAGCCTCGGAGGCCACGTCCCTGCAGCTGCTCTTTCCACGCAGCCAAGGCCAGCCCTGGCCCCCAATAATGCTGGGCCAACAGTGCCCCCTGTGAGGCTGTCCTTCGGGAAGGCACGTGACACCTGTCCTGGAGTTCCCGCCATCGGAATGGGCCTGTGCTGTCATGCAGAAGAGTGGGAACAGGTGCCACTCACTTGTCAGCCCTAGTCCCTGTCCTCAGACACACCCACACTGAGGGGGCCATCACAGCAGTCGAAGCTTCCTGGAGTTAGGGACAAAGCGATCTCCACGGCCTGCCACCTGCCTGCAAGCGGGTGTTTAGTGTGATGAACTCAAGAGGCAGCTGGAGTCCCCCGTATATGCAGACAGTGAGCTGCAGGTGTGGTCAGACAGGTACACTCGGCCCCTGGCCTGTCAGGCCCCTGAGTTTAGACTGCATGAAAAGTTCACTCAAGACTGATGTGTTTCTGTCTGCAGCAACTCGTTAGGTTCTGACTGCAAGGCCCTGCTAAATGTCTCGCTGGGCCAGGTGGCAGCACCCTCTGTAGATGGCTGGCACAGGGTCAAGGGAATGCTAAGGACAGAGAGCCTCTCCCAAAGCTGCAGAATCCTGGAATGATTATGTGAAAATTGTACTATTATCAAGCCGTTGTGGTGGTACAACCTGTAATGCCAGCTATGGAGAAGGCTGAGGCAGGAGGATTGTTTGAACCACGCAGTTTGGAGCCGGCTGGGTAATAAAATGAACCCTACCTTTATAAAAGAATTATATTATAATCGTATTTTATGTTTGGATTGTTTATTTAAGGATGCAAGTATCAGAATTACATCTCTAGGGCCAGGGAGTTAGCTCAGTGGTTCCGGCGCCTGTCTCGCAAGCGCAAGGACCTAGGTTCGATTCCCCGGTAACCATATAACAATACTGGGTGTGGAGACCCACACCCAGCAGCAACCAGTACCACATACCACAGTGCTGAGCGTGGTGGCTCACGCCTGTAATCCCAGCACTCGGGAGGAAGAGGCAGGAGGATTGTGATGTGAATTGGAGGCTGAGCTCAGGGCCAGCCTGAACCACAAAGCGAGACCCTGTCTCCAAAAACCTAAAAAAAAAAAAAGAGAATTACATCTCTAGGCAGTCCACCCACTAGGCACTTACCTCACGCCTTCCGAGGGAGAGGTGTGTGGCATCGAATGCAGAAGCTTCACAGCCCACTCCTTCCCCCCTCCCTTTTGAAAATTAATAAACGTTTGAGCAGAGTCTTGTTAAGTCACTGAATTGCTCACTGGGAAACTGGAAACATCATTTGTTAGTGTCTGTTCTATGAATTTAAAGCTCCTCTGGTATTGAACAGACAGAGGAAGAAAAAGAAAGTTGTAAAACTCAGCCTTTATCTGAGTTTTGGAAAAGCCACTCCCGGGCCCAGGAGAGGGTGTTCTTGATTGGGTCCGATTCTCCCGCTGTTACCTGACTACCGTGGCAGAGTGTTCTATGTAAAGTCACAGACAAAGGTCACACCATGTGGCAACTGCATTGCACACAACTCCTCCTGGGAAATAATTAAAAAGAAGAAACCCCTCTTTCACCTTCTGCCTCTCACCGAGCAGGGTGAGGAAGGCCCAGGTCCCAAAGAACAGACTACGGTCCTCCACTCCCCCCGTGCCTGGAAGGAGCTCGTCCTCCCAGCGCGCGTCCCCGGAAGCCTGGCTGTCCGCACCTCCAGGCTCCGCCCGCTCTCCACTGTCCTGCAGTTAATCCCAGGACTGCCAAGTCAGGGTGTCCTCTTCGCTCTCTGATGGAGAATGCACCAAAGTAAAGGCAGGAGACCAAGGAGAACCTTGTGGCTGCAGAGGAGCGGTGGCCACACTCCCCTCCGGAGGTGCCATTGTCCTGTTCCTGTCTGTCCCAAAGCCGCGCCACACTCCTTGGATCCCCTCAGTCACCATCTCTTCCCCCCTCCCCATCATGGCGGGCCTCACTGTGCGGCAGCGCGAGATGGTACAGACCCGAGAGACCTCAGGACTGTGTCACCGGGCTCCTGGGCCCCCCTCTCTGCTCTCCTCATCCACACCGAGGAGCTTTTGTCTGTGCGAGGGGCCTGAGCCTTGCACGTGCTAAGCACACGCTCCACTGCTGAGCCGGGCCCCTGCAGCCCTGGTTTTATTTTTAAACACAAATCAGGTTTATTTAAAGATTAGAAACTTAGGCTCAACTTTTTTTTTTGTTTGTTTGGAGTACTGAGGTGAGCCCACAAGCTTTCTCAGTGCCGTGTAGAGCGGTAAGTATTCTAACATTGAGCTGTAGCTTCAACCCTTCAAAAAGGGATTTTTAAAAAGTTTCTAGGTGTGTTTAAGATCCTGGTGTATTCATGAGGCTGATCTTACTTTCAATCTGCCTCTTTTCCTCTGCTTCCCCTACTATAAAGCTACAGGAAGTTTTGAGAGATCTCTGGAGAGGCTGTGCGACAGTGTCCCAGTTCATGACAGTGGCCCTGCAAGAAAGAAGGACCAATTCTCCAAAGATTACTCAGTCAGTGCTCGGCCGCCCACGACCTCCTCCTGCACTGGATCGCTGTATCTGAGTGACCACACCTGTGACCCACACGGCGCACTCACCCACGCTCAGTCTCATCGGCTACAGTCAAAATCTCATCTTAGTCAAGTCCCCTGCGTACGATTCTTCTGCAGTGGAGTTCCTCTAGTGCCTGGAGGTCCTGACATCGACATCCACATCTTACATCTACTGTTGTTTGACAGATGATCTTCTGACTCAGCTCTTGCAGATCTCTGAGGTCCTAGCAAAGAATTTGAAACTCTTGGCTTTGTGTTTAGATCATATTTCTTCAGGGTTCCCAGATGAGATCTTCATTTGGAAACCCTTTCTTAATTGTAGCATCATTTTATGTGTTCAGAGGTTAGAATTTTTAAAATTTTTTTGTGGTTGTTTAAAATCACTTTTTAAAATTTCTCTCTCTTTTCACATTTTAACATGAGCAACAAGAAATAGCCACGAAGTACTTTCTGCGCTCTCTGGAGGTCTCCTCAGAGCGGTGACACCTCCTTAGGTGGGTTTGATACTTTCCTCTTATCTCAGGAGACGGGGCTGCTCAGCTTCCTGCTGCTGCATAACAGCGATCACTTCTCCAGTTTCAAACAAAATTTCTATACTTTCCTGTAAACACTCATTCAAAAAGTTCTTAAAGATTATTAGGGATTTATGAAACAGTCTTCAAGCTCTTTGGGCTTTACTTAACAGTCACCTCGAAGCCTTCCCACCCAGCTTCTTCCCACAACCTGGTCCCAAAGTCTCCTCTGCTTTCCTGCCACGAGCCCCGCGCCCTGTCCCGCCCTCCGGCCACGAGCCCCGCGCCCTGTCCCGCCCCCCGGCCACGAGCCCCGCGCCCTGTCCCGTCCCCCGGCCACGAGCCCCGCGCCCTGTCCCGTCCCCCGGCCACGAGCCCCGCGCCCTGTCCCGCCCTCCGGCCCACCGGGTCCAGTGCTCCACTGAATGCATCAGACTTGCTCACATTCACGGCTTTCTAATCTTCTCCTCTGTACTGTTTCCCAATAATCTCATCTGCCTGATAAACATCCGGGTTATAGGATTTTTTTCCAGTACAGGACAAAGTCCTGGGGTCCTCATCACATCCTCTACATGGTTCTTTTAGAGCAGTTTTCACATTATTATTTTTTAACTTTTTGTTTTGTTCTGCTTTTCTAGTTTTCCTTCGTATTTTAAGTCCCTTGAGTATAGTTATTTGCATCTCTTTCTTGTGTGTATTAATCCTTTTCCCTCCCAAGTCTCAACAGATGCACAGTGAATGCAGAAAGCCTTATCTTGCTAGATTTGGAATGAAAACATTTCAACACTATTACAGCATTATTAAGTAAGCTTCTAAAAATACTTAAAATAATTTTTTTCTTTTTTCTTTCTCTTTTCTTGGGAATTCTTTCCCTGTTTCCTCAAGTGGTTAGTGGCAAAAGTACAAAATACTAGGAATTTTATTTTTCTTTAGTAAAGGATTGAGAGTTTTATTCCATGTGTAGTCATCATCTAAAATGTTTTCTTTATGAATGTGCTTAAAAATGTCAACTTGAAAGAAAACAATCCAACAAGGAAATTCATAATTCTTGCTAATTAATGTATGAACTTTTCCCCCTCAATTATTCCACGCACCTGTTCACTGTAAATTTCCTCAGCCATTTTTATATCACATTAAGGCTGCTCAGAACTTGGACACAGACCTGAAGTTTTTCTAAATTTTAATTATTTTCAAATTAATTTTAATATTCTGAGTAATTTCAAACTTACCCATATGTTTCATAAAGCTGAACTTTATATTTCAAAAAGTGGATGAAGTTTCCCTGAGGTTTCAAAAGATATAACGT
>PVIR01010323.1:0-50566 GCA_004026965.1 Petromus typicus
CCAAGAAATAGGCTCAGGAATTGATTCCCAGAACATTCAGCTCTTTACCACTGTGATATCATTGCATGTTTTATTGTAATGAATTTCATAGTGCTTTAAAATATGTCTCCCATAACAACAAATACACACAAAAGTCCTTATTCTTATAAATGCAAATATTGTAAAGAACTATACTATATACTATACTATATACTATACTATACTATATAATTATATATATGACATATATATATAGAAAGAGAAATTTATATAGAGATATTGAACTTCTGTATATGATTTGTCTTGAAAATAAGTGGACTAGACAATTCTAAGTCCTTTTCCTTCCATATTTCAACTACTGTTTGGATCTCAAGATCCAGGTAAAAATTGAAAGAGGAAGTAGTAAATCTTCTGACATCTATAGGAAATATCTGCGGAGAGGCAAAGCTATAGGTGAAAAGGCATTCAGCAGAGTTCTTCAGACACATGGGACTATAGTTAATAGGTCCGATTTCTTTTCAGTATAACTCCAGAACACAGCTCCCTTCACTTAGGCACTTGGTAGACTAGCTATAATTGAGCAAAGGAACAACAATATGGCCTAATTTTTAAAACTCCAAGCCTTCATTTATTTAGAGTGTGTTCCATCTCTATGCTAGGTGTTAGGTCTGCAGAATGTTGCTTCTGTTCACACATTAGACTTTTGTGGGATAGATAATTAGAAAAATAACCATACACATCAGCATACAGTTACAGATTTTGTTTTACTAAGGAGAAAGGATGAGTTCTCTGAGATCATGTGTTGGAGGATATACCCATACACAATGAGTACCAGAGAGCGGAAGTGACTCGCCTCAAGTCATGGACAGGCACCGCTATGGACATGACTGGTCATAGACGCAGTCAGATGTTCTCAACCTATTGGCAGAGCTCCACTGTGTGTAGAGAATGGGAACTTTGAAGCTGTCTTCTCCAACAAGAACCTGAAGAGTAGGAATAGTGTGGGTTTGGTTAGAGGCAGATCCACGATGTTGGAGTTTCAACAGACATATGAGCAAATTGGTGTCCTCCTCAGACACAAGAAGCTTTGCCTCCTGGATTCCATCATCTGAGAAGCACCTACCAGCAGGTGTGAAAGTCTAAGTACTCCCTCATATTTGATGGTGTAAGTGATGGACTTCTTTCAATCTAAAGCCTAAATCATAATCAAGAGATATTAGTTTGGTTGTGCCCTCTTTAAAAAAAAAAAAATATATATATATATATATATATATATATATATATATATATATACTCAAGTTTGCATTTTAATTATATTTAGAGATTACTTAACCATATACTTTATTTGTATATCTTTGCATTGATGAATAAATGGATTTACAACACACATGCTGTTGTTTTTGTGTGACTTTTTTCTTTTAAGCTTCCTCCTTTCCCATCTCCTTTTCCATGCCTTCACCCTCATCATAAGGCCTCCTATCAGGTTAGCATATTACCCCTGGGTATGTATCCTAGACATAGGATTTCTGAGCCATATTTGTGAAAGGCAGAATCATTTTACATAACCTCCCCCCAGATTTCGCCACCACTAGGAAGTGCCTCAGAAGAATCCCTCCTCATGAAATGATATGGCTCTTCATTGGCTACTTTTCCTATGTGTGGATGGATGTACCATGATTCAGTTTGACATACTGAGACTAACTGTAGACATGTGTCCCTCTGTATATTGGGTTTTTGTTTTTATAAGCAAATTTCTAAAAATATGAATTTTAAGTCAGCGATGTGAATTTAATTTTAATAAATGTTTTAGGCAGTTTTTCCAAACATACTCATTTCTCATTTCCACCAGCAATAGTGACAGCACCACTTTCCCCTGAATCCACACCAAAGTGAACTGTATTGCTCTTTTACTTTGGCCAGACTGAAGAGCTTAAACTATACTCTTATTGTAAATTCTATATTCCTAGCTACAGTGAATTTAACTTTCTTTTCTTTTCTTTTCTTTTTTTGTTTTTTTTTTTGTTGTTGTTTGTTTGTTTTTTGTTTTGAAATAGCGTTTCACTAGGGCCACAGACTGGCCCTAAACTCACTACGTAGCCCAGGCAAGCCTCGAACTCAGAGCATTACAGGCGTGAGCCACCACGCCCAGCATTGTATGTGGTTACCAGAGACTGAACCTTGCTCTTGAGCTTGCAAGACAGGCGCCAGAACCACTGAGCTAAATCCCCAGCCCTGAATTTAAATGCTTGTATAAATTTATAGGATTTTTTCTGTTCCTCTGCTAGTTGACTATTTTTTTCTTTGGATTATATGTTGGAAGAACTTATAAATTAATTTTTATTTTGTGTTCAAATAGTTTTTCTAAAATCTTTCATTTTTGTTACTATTTGAAATACATGTATTGTAACATAGCCAAATATACGTGGCAACTTGATTCACAAACAGATTTTTTCTTTGCACACTCTACATTGGGTGATGATGATGACTGTAGCCGTCTTCTCCAGAACCACAGAATGAATTAAATTCATGAACTGAGGTACCACTGTACATCAACTTCTCCTACACCAGGGGTGCTTTTGTCACTGAGCTATGTTCTGAGTCCATTTTAAAAAATTTTTTGCTTTGAGGCAGGGTTTCATTAAGCTGCCTAGATGGGACTTGAAAGTGTAATTCTCCTGCCTCAGCCTCCCATAGTACTGGAATATAAGTATGTGCCACCGTACCTGGTACATGTTTTCTTTTATATCATTCCTAGATTTACCACCTTAATTATGGAGGTTTCCCCATATCTTCCTATGCTTGAAGGATGCCTTTTCTCCCCCTCTTTTTCAGTGCTGAGGATTGAACCCAGAAGCTCATGTGCTAAGCACATGCTCTGCCACTGAGCTATCATTTCAGCCCAATTCTCTTAGTTTTATAAGTTTTTAATCCTCTTGAAAGTACTTTTGTATTGTTTTTGGATGCTTGCCTCATTTTTGAATTTTGTAATTTCAACTTGATTTTTCTCTGTCATTTAAAAATGATTGACACTTCCCAGCAAATTTGACTGTCATCTACTAAAGTCTCATATGTTTTGTGACCTGCCTCTGGGCTTTCTATCTTGAGCCATTATTTTTCTGTCTTCTGCAAGTACTTAAATGGTTTCTATGCTGTCTTCTCTTACATGATACAACATGTTCTTCTTAATCTGTCTTTTCCCCTCTACTGTATAAAAGTTAACTTCAGGCACTTCTTTAAGTAAGCTCGAAGGTCAACAAGCATAAGCAGAAATTATATATGTTTCTCCTGAGCAGGAGCCATAGAATCTCTGATCTGCCTTATTCTCCTTTCCCAGCTTGGTGATAGCAGAAGAACTTAGTGAGCACTTCTTTGGGCTTGGATTTGTAAGTGACAATCATGAACAGAGCAACCTTGGTTACTCGTGTTGGACTCAAAGAACAAGTGAAAAATAGACTGGTTTTCTGGGTCACAGAGGTTATTAGGTGACTGTTGTAGCACAATAACCTGATGTGTTTCCTCTCTTGAGACTGTTGCAGCTTAAGTCAGATAATACATATCGAAACACATCTAAAGTCAGGAATCAAGCTATAGACTAATATTTTCTCAACAAGGACAGTAAGCTAATTAGTAAGTCAGTAGTGAAGAGGTAGTGGTACCCTCTGGTTATATGGCTTCATTTCAGATGGTCAAAAGATATGGTTATGGAATATCTACCCTGCCTGTTTAACATTGCCCCACTGAATAGCTGAAAATTAGTGTCCATGCCTATAAAATTACAATTTCACATTGATAAGATTCCATTAATATAATGAGGAAAAAGCACATTTGAAGAAGGTGATTCGTATCAAAATTTGTAAAGTGGTAACCTATAGACCCAACTTGAACCATAGATGTGTTTTATTTTAATCATAGTGCTTAAAAAATCAGAGAACTACTCTGGAGATTTAGCTCAGTGATTTTGGTGTCTGCCTTGGAAGTGCAAGGTCCCTAGTTCAATCCCTGGTAACCATATACAACAATGCTGGGTGTGGTGGCTCACATCTGTAAACCCAGCATTTGGGAAGCAGTGGTAAGAGGATTGCTGAGTCCAAGGCTGGCCTGGGCTGCATAGTGAATTCAGGGACAGCCTGAACTACAAAGAGACTTTATCTAAAAAAAAAAAAAAAATCACACACACACACACACACACACACACACACACACACACACACACACACACTTTCTATCTTCTCTTTGAAAAAGCTAGAAGTTCTTAGAACTTCCAAGATCCTGAGAAAAACAGGCCAGTGCACCAACTTCGGTCCCATCCCCAATCCTTGGGATTTACAACCTGTTGACTGATCCCTTTCCATTCCCTACTGGTCCACATCTGCAGAGGAATATGATTCTTGGATATTTATAGTAAAGGGAAGGAAAATTTGATTAATTCTTCAGCAGTAGAGTGATTTCTTGGTTAAAAAAATATGCTAAAATACTGCAATGGAAGGAAAACTGAGATACTGATACTGGTGGAGGAAAAGATATCTCCTCCCTGCAGAAAAGAATAAAAATAGAATCTTTGATACCTAAGGTGTAATTTTTACAACAAATCAGTTATAAACCAGATAGTCTAATTAATTCTCTCAGCCTTCTCATAGGGTGAGAATTCCAGAAATACCACTAGTTAGGAAAATGAATTTAAGAAAGCATTTGCACAATATCTTGTCATCTAGGAAGAATCTTACTATAATAAGCTTCTGAACCATCCTTAAAACCTGCCAATGAAACCTCTCCCATCGTGTTCATTTAGTGAAGGGCATTATCACAGAACAAGAATGGGATGGAAAGGTCTAGAATCTAGATTGCTCAGCACACAATTCTATGCAATTGCTTGATTATTATCTACAACCCTTCACATTCATATCCCTTGAAATCCCTCTTAGGTTAATCGCATTCATCATTTGGGCTCCATCTTCATTAAAAGAGAAAACATCCTCATGCCACCACCATCTTAGGATTTGTAACTGACCCCGCTTTCGAAGGCACAATCTCTCGTTACAAATATGCCCCTTGTTACACATTGAACCCGGGAAACAAAAACAGCCTTTCCGGTTCATTGTGACCTCACTCTAGATTTCCATAGTACTGGATCACTATTTCATTAAAGTCCTAATTTAATTCAAGGCTTGGGAACCGTGAGAGTATCAGATACAGCTCCAAAATAGAAAAGATGTCTTCAGAATTATGTGGCACTGACAGGCCACACAGTGAGGCATCCCAGGGTCTTCCATGAGGTGCTGTTGTTTTGTTTGTGTGGGTTTCTTTCTTCCTTTTTTTTTGTTGTTGTTGCTAATGCTTCCAAGATCACGAAGAGCTGGCTGAGAAGGAAGGAAATGCGTGAGACCTCTTTACATCAGAAATAGGGCTTTTATCACCTGCATGTTTTAATCCCCTTCACCACAGTATCACTGGCCAATTATGAAAGTAACTTACTCTTTTTCAAATAAAGATCATTTTCATAGATCTGTTGTGCAACATCAAATGTAATAAACACAGTAGATAAATGAGTTTCCTCTTATTTTCATTCCAGTGGTAGTTATTTTTGGATTCTGGGTTAGTTTCTTTTTAAAAATACCCTGGAAACCCTCTATAAATGAAAGGAGTGTGTATAGTATGCAAATTCAAAGTGTGCTGTCCTCATTTACCCAGTGGAATTCAAAATAAGCCCCAACTTGTGAACATATTAAAGCAGATTGAAATGGATATTAGTGGGATTTGTAAGGAGAAGCACTCCAGTCAGTCAAACATGCTATGCACGAGAACTTTGATAATGTTGTTTTACTGATAATTACCTGCCGGCTGTCACCTCAAAGTGGGATTTCATGCAAGTTCCAGTATTTAAATATTGCGTTCAGAGCCAAGCTTGCAAAGGCTCTTATACCAATCTGGCCATGTCCATTTTATTTCACAATTATCTGTGTCTTTCTGCCTGAGAAGCAGTGCAGTTAACTCCCCTTTAATTGTGTTTGAACTGTGTGTGCAAGAGAACATCAATACCATGGGCAGGTTCTGATGGCCCCTCTTTCCTGGCAGACATCAGCAGATGCCAGTGACTGGAAAGCAGCGCTCGAGTGAATATTCATCTGACCTCACACACTAGTTGCTGGGTAAAGCAAACACCCGACACTCACACCACCTCAAGGCAGTTTCAAGAAGGACCTACTGTGGTTCTCCTGGGTCGTCAGTGCCTGCTGGTCTCCTAGCCCGACAGACAACTTCCTTTGCTCTGCCACCACCCCCCACTCACCTACTTTTTTTTCTCAAACTGAACTCCTAATTAAATTTAACAGTTTCAAGAGTTTAAACTGTATACCTTTTTAATTGTGTCCTACTTTGTATTGGCTGATGCACAAGTCTGAAAATGGATATTACAGCTTTTTATGATATAATATCACCCTAATTGGTGCTTCATAGGCCATGGCTGAATTCTTTTCAATTAAGCTCTAACATACAGTAACTGTTTCTCACTGCAAATGCTGGAAAGCCATTCACAAGAGAGGACTGGTACTGCACAATTCCGAAGTACCTTAATGTGTCAAAAATGTTTTGTGAAGAAAGCTACACTGTAAATGCAATCACCTACATTGGTGTTCCCATTGTTAACTGGGAGTGAAAGTATTGCTAATTGTCCTGCGTTTTAGCTGGGTTTTTAAAGCATTATGTAGTAAGTACACCGGAGGGTCAATTTGTGAAGTGAAATACTTAGCATGCAAAGCGTAATACAAGATGCTGTGTAATACTTGACCTCTCAGCATAATAAATGTAGCAGTGAAACGCTGTGCATTCAGTATTCACTGAATAGAGCCTTCGCAGTGGAACAAAACCAGAAAATGTTCTCTTCATTCCTTTTTTTTTTTCCACTAAGCGAAAATTATTCTTTATAATGGCCATTGCAGCAATTAGCTGGCATTTGGTAGAATAAATGTGCAGAAATAGCAATTTCTTATTTTAAATGAGATTTTGTATGGAGCCTGCAAATTACTTGAGGTATATGAATAATTGTGCCTTAGCTTTAAGCTACAGAATAGGGTGTGGGTGGGTAGAAAGATTTCCTATTTGCAGTTAAATGTTTAGACATTTTATTATTTTAATTTCACTCACAGTCTGCCTGGACTGACCCTGCCTTCCCATTGATCATTTTACGTGCGCCTGGAAGCAAATGTGCAGATGGCGGGAGATTCCCAATTAGTGCAGCATTTTTTTTATGAATGTGACATGGAAGAGCAATCAGGTCCTCCATGGAGGCAACAGCAGAGTTTAGAGCTTGGGTTCCTAAATCAATACAATTTAATCATCTGTGTGCATGCTTATCAATATTCTCTGTGGTTCAAGGCAATTGGAAACTTCATTAAAATTTTATCCAAAGTTTTTTTTTTAACCTTATTGAAATGCATTCTTCCAGGCAGTCATGATTCATCTAATTAGCCTTAAGTAGGGTAGTTTTTCCATCTCTCTCTCCCAGAGTGATTCAGTTAATTATGTCCATATATTGATAATTATAAGGTGGGTGAGTTGGGAAAAACTGAAGTTATGAAATCTGTGGAGATATTTTGTGAGGTTTAGAATGTGGACTATAAAAAATAAACAAGTAAAAAAGTCAAAGCAGAGAAATATTTTCATTCCCCTAACCCTCACCCCAATTGTTTTCCCACAGGGTTTTGTGTATGCATTTATTCACCGGTTTAAAAACCAACAATTTCCAAAACTTTGTTTGAGACAAGTACATAGTGAATAAGCTTAAAAAGCA
The DNA here is from genome assembly GCA_004026965.1 of Petromus typicus. Classification (NCBI taxonomy): domain Eukaryota; kingdom Metazoa; phylum Chordata; class Mammalia; order Rodentia; family Petromuridae; genus Petromus; species Petromus typicus. The sequence continues at coordinate 7,766 of PVIR01010323.1, forward strand.
AACACTATAATGCTAAGAACTTGTGATTAATGCCTTCGCATGTTATTTTTTAATTTGAAAACATTTAAAGATAATGTATGGTCCACTAAAGGTTAACTATCCAAACAGTTAAAAGGAAAAGTTTCACTGACTATCACTAACAAGTTCTTTTACCAGATGTAACCACATCAGCTAGTTCCTTAGTTTTGTTTTCTCCGCAGTTTAAGTCCTTTCCTCTTATTCCCAGGCCCACACACATTCTACACAATATCTAAAGCTGCAAGAACTTAGATAGTTTTTTCCTTTGCAACTTTTCTAGCCCAAGAATAAACATTTATCTTGAAATTTATGCTCTTTGGATCATTTTTTTCTCACAGTGAAAGAGTAGTCCACCCTCGCTTTCATTTTACCCGAGACTCAAATACCTGTTCCTTCCCTGTAGTTTTATGAGGTGGAGATGGTCTGTGTAGTCCAGGATGGACCTGATGGCTCGGAGGCTTCTGCTTCAACTTCCAAGTGCTGTGCTGAGGTTACAGGTGTGCGCCACTGTGCCTGGCTCACATTAGAACTTTCCACTGAAACAAGTTTTCTTTCAAACCAGGTGTGGTGTCTCATGCCTGTGACTGGGGGGCAAAGGCAGAAGGATTGCTCTGAGTTCAAGGCCAGCCGTGGCTACATAGTGAGTTCAGGGCCAGCATGAGCTGCAAAGTTAGACCTTGTCTCAAAACACTTAAAAAAAAAAATCGAACAAACAAAATAAACAGATTTTCTTTCTACTACTGAATGATTTGAAAAATTCCACCAAATACTATGATGGCACCAATTATTAGATGATGTTGTTCTCCTATTACATCTATCCTGTGTTACCATAAAATTCAGACTATTTTCCATTAGTTACTCTTAATCTAATCTGAATAAAGTGATGTTCTCACCCAACGTGCAAATGCCAACTCGTTATTATGGTTTCCCATTACTGTTAATCTAATCTGAATAAAGTGATGTTCTCACCTAACATGCAAATGCCAACTTGTTATCATGGTAACAAGGATCATCAGCCTCCTCCTCCACTCTGAGCTATTATATTGATTTAGGAACCCAAGCTCCAAGTTGGCCCTGGTCACTACACGACTATTTCTCCCTGAGGACCTTCTTCAGGGTCTTTAGCAACTGCAGAGCCACTGACGAGCCAGAAAGGACCCCCACGTGATTCCGGGCCCTTGTTAATTCCTTGTGATTGTTTTCCAGTGGGGAAAGGAATAGAGCATAATCATAGTGCGAATATCTGAATGCTTCAGAGTTGACACGGGTAACTGACCTTAAGAATAAATGTGAAGTTTCAAAATTAAACATGTGAAATAAAAGAATGAAAGTCATAACATTTCTCTAACTGTTCCTTTCTGAAATATTCCTCTTGAAGCTTCCTTTCCAAAGGAGAAGAATGTGGTCAATTAAAGGGCAAAATTCTCTCCACATCTTTTTAGGACAATGTAGGTTCCACACAAATAACTGCATGAAGATATTGGTATGTTAAAACACACAAAGAAATGTTGACTGTGTTCTCATATTGTTACTAAGAATAATGCACCAGGTACACTGACCTCTTTCTTGAACAATTCTTTCCAGGTCATTGTAATCATCTAAAAATTCACCACCTCAGTGAGAAACATATAAGTACACTGGATGGTTCATAAAGGAAAAGAAAACAGGGGGTTATAAGTGTAATAGAACACTTGCCTACCATGGGTGAGGCCCTAGGTTCAATCCTCAATGTCACCAAAAAAGACACGAAGAGTGAAAATCCGTTGTGTGCTAAGCTGTTAATATCAGTATCATCGTAGTATTTTCTGTAACTCACCCACCCAGCTGCCTTCTCCCCCTCTGCCTCTCTGTGCATCGGATCCATTCTCTTCATTCAGGACCTACATCTCTCTCCACGAGTCTTTCCCTATTGTTCTAGTTGGAAAGTATCCTTCTCTGTCCTAAACCAGACAAGTAACTGATCTTTTTAAAGATGGTATTAGGGATTGAACCCAGGGGCAATGCCCTGAGCAACATTACATCCCTGATCATTTTTATATTTTGAATTTTGAGACAGGATCTCATTAAGTCATAAGTTGGCCAGGCTGGGCTTGAGTTTGCAATCATCCTGCCTCAACCTCCTAGAATGCTTAGATGACAGGTCTGTGTCACCAAGCCTGCCCCAGCTCTCCCGCATTTGTATATACTTTACCATACCTGCTTGCCTGTAGGTTTCTTTCAGTGGGATCCATGTCTGAGCAAATTCTGATGTCTTACACATTGTGAGTATACAATAAATATTTTACAATCAATATCTTAACCATGTTTTGAGTGACTAAATTGGTGAAAGTTATTTGGGAGAAAACTTTTTTACTGACTGTTACATACTATAAGGAATTCCACACAAGCATGGAAATGTGAATCTTCCAGGAGTGCCTATACTCCATTGAACACAGACCTTTAAGGACTTTTTCCCCAGTGTCAGAGATTGAACCCAGGGCCTCACACATTTGAAGCAAGACAGCCATATTTCCACTCTCATGATGACCTTCTCTAAGGTTCTCAGCAGTTTCCAGATTGAAGGTGATTTCTAGCACTTTGGATTTGTCTGGATCAAAGATAATAGCTGAAATCTTTTGTTTCCACAGTAGCAAGGCTACTGTGCCACACAATTAAAAATATAAATTAGTAACTCATTTCAACCATCTCTCAACAGTCTGTGGCTGGACTTTTGAGACCTTGAACATACGGTGTGATCCTACTACACCTTGTTTTCCCCATCTATAAATCAGGGACAGTGATAGTTGTTTGAAGGTTAGAGATGAAAGCACCTCTATGAATAATAGGAAAATGCTGTTATTGCAAGCACAGCTGACAAGACATATTCTAATATGCTTATTAGAAAAGCCACTTTTTTCCCATCTGTCAGGAGAAGGCCCTAATATATGGGCAAATCCATAAAGAGAACAGTGTCCCCTCAGAAGGATATTTTTGTCCAACATGGCTGTACAGGATGATTCGGTATCCCAATAGTAATTGCAGTGGAGTGGAGCCTTCCTGCCCCCAGCTGTCTGAGAAGATTCTGGCACTTTTTCTGCATCTTAACTATCAAGGAATCAGCCTACTTTTGTGGATACATCTCTCATGATAGTCTACTAATCTGAAAATACTTCCTGCTCTCTTACTAGTCTCTATACAATACAAACATAGGGACCAAGACGTAATTTCTCTGTGTTCTCAGAGCTTATTGAAGGCATGGCATATAATAAGTCCTCAATAATAGTTGGCTTAATACATGAAGGGTTAAGTATACATGTCTACCACACTTTAGCTACTAGTTTTTTCTCAATATACCCAAGAGGTAGCAGACTGACATGTAATGTTAGAAAGACAAAGAAAAAAATCACACCCATGATCATGAATCAATTACTGTTTTAATCTTGGATTAATGAAAGATAGAGCCATTGATAGAAGATGTCACTAAAAGATAGCATCAACCTTTTCTTTCACAGGGTAGGCATAAAGAACTATGTTTGAACAGTGGCTGTCAAACAACTACAGGTTGCTACCAAGGATCCTGAATCTAAGATACAAAAGGAAATTCTGCACAGTGTCCCCAGTGATGGACATATGCCATCTCTGTGTGGTAGAGGGACCACATTAATTATTTTCTATTGGCTTTCTGGCTAATAAATATCTCTGAGGTGAGATTCCTGAAAAGAGATCAGAGCAGGACTCTGGCACAAGAGTGAAGGCAGTGGAGGTGTGCAGAGCTAACGCACCACGTGATCTCCTCATTTGGACCAGTTTTCCAAGCTTTTAAGTTGCTTCTGAACAGTTTTTTTCTATTTGATTTTTCCTTTCTTCAGCATATTTTTTTTTTACTTTTTTAGTACATGATTGCTGTACATAAGGATTACATTCCTCATGGAGAGATGATACATGTGCATAGTATACCTTAACTTTTTCATTTTACCCCCCTATTAAAATTTTTTTATCAATTAGTCATCATATAAATTTGAGCATTTGGAGGATTTGTTCCCTATGTTTACACTCTCTTGAACAAGCCTCTTGACATTGTTTCAAGTTTCAAAGCTTTAAGGTGCACAGAAAGTGCCTGGTGCTTCTGCCCTCCCTCTTTCCCTGAGGAAGGGCCAGGTTCCAGCCCTCCTCCTCTGTTGTCTGATATTGGGTGACCTCACTGGGTTTCTCACTGAGGTTTCATGTCTTGTCAAGGGACATAAACCCTAACCCTACCCAGCCTCTTTGAGTATGTTTATTTGCCATTCTGGTCATCTGGCAGGAAAATGAATTTGTTATGTAAAATATCTTAAAAGCTAAATAATACTCTTTGAGCATATTGTAGCAGAGGCTGCCCCAAGAACTTTATAGGCACTGTCTTCCTTGGGCCTCACCACAAACTCACAAAGGAGAGATGATTGTTGTCCCTGCACGCCACCTTGGTGAGGGAGCTGAGCTCACAGCTTGAACAACTTCCCCAAAGTACAGTACAGTTTTGAGAAGAGCAGAGGCAGAGTTCTCACTCTTTTCTCTCCAGCTTTGTAGTTTCTCTCCTCTCTCCCTACTAAACTTTCTACAAAATAGTTCAACTTGGGATGGAGGGGGTGTTTTGTTTTTGTTTTGGGTTTTTTTTCACCTTTATGGTAATTACTTATGTGGAGAAATCAGGCTTAAAAGGGCTATGGAGTGACCAGCAAAGCATACTGTTTTCAATGGAAAATAATTGCAATTTTATCTCTACTTAACTCTGTGAAGTGTGTAGGAGGGGCAGTTAGAGAACAAAAGAAAGCCCAGGTGGGGAGGGGAGTGATGGTTGAGTATCCTACAAACGGAACGGCCTAAGGATGTCTCTGTGGCTAAGGAGGACACACTCCCACAGATGAGCAAGAAATGGGTTTCAGGGCCAGTAATTTAGCTCAGTGGTTCCAGTGGCTGCCTTGCAAGTGCAAGGGCCCAGGTTCGATCCCTGGTAACCACATACAACAAAGCCAGGCATGGTGACTCACACTCACCAGCAATCAGTACCACATATCACAGTGCCAGGTATGGTGGCTCACACCTGTAATCCCAGCACTCAGGAGCCAGACACAGGAGGATTTCTGAGTTCGAGGCTGAGTTCAGGACCAGCCTGAACTACAAAGTGAGACCCTATCTCAAAAAGCTAAAAAAAAAATAAATGGGCTTCAGCTGAGAAGTGCACCCATGCGTGGACAAATGAGACAGTGCCTGAATCCACCTTGGACTTGAGGCTCTAGGTCTGTGAGGCCCAGGAAACCCCAAGCCTTGGCGTGTCCAAAGCTGACCCATAGAGATGAGGCGTGGCTCTCCTTGGTGGTAATAGGACATAAGGGAGGGAGGAGAAAGCAGCATTCCCAGTCCTGACACAAAACTCCCAGTGTGAAGGACAGAGTAAGATTAAACACCTCACTTAATGAAACAGGCCAGATCCCAGCTGGTAACCCTGCCAAGCTATTCCCTTCAAGTTTGATTTGCATAGTATTTACCTTAGTGGTTTTCAAAATGTAGGGGACAATATAACTGGAGGAGATTATTAAAATGCACATATCTCAGTTTTGTGCTCTACAATTATAATGTTGTGGATTTCAGGTGTGTTCCCAGGTTCCATGATTTATGTAGCACTCTGAGGTCCCTCATGAGAGAATTAAAATCTATGAAAATAACTCCAGGATGAAGCAAATGCAAGGAGACCCAATACGCTGTGGAACATTTAAGCAAAGCCTAATATTCTCTAGAAATGTTCATTTTGGGAGAGCTGGTGATAGCTGGCAGTGTCTATACCCTATTCTTAGCCAGGGAGGACTTCCTTGGGCAGGTAGAAGTTTCCCCTCTGATGGGTGATTGTCTTGTGACAAAATGCCACAGAATGGTCTCAGTTTCAAACCATGTGTCATTCACTCATTCTACACTGGTAAGGATACCTCCAGCTTTGTTCACGGTCCTCGCTCTTTGCAGGAGGCCCCTCTTCGCAGCTTTGCTTGATTAACTGTGCTCAGCCGGACCTGGCTTCCCTAATGAGGCCCAGTCCCAATGTGTTCCTTCCTGGCATCAGGACCCCGTCAGATGAGAGTCCTGGGTTACTTCCTGTCACCCCCTGCACAAGCTACTTAGGGGCCTTATGGTTTTGATGTCGATTTTTTGTTTGTCTGATTGGTTTTTAGCTCTAAAATCTTAAAAATAATTTTCTGAAATGGCACATTTGCCACATGCCGCAAATTTACACAAAGGATTATTTTTCTTTTTATACCAAACAGCAAGTTGTATTGGATAAAACTTTAATAAATAAAATTTCAATAAAATTTTAATTGATTTTGGTGATTTCTGGGATATTCAGTTGATTATTTTTTCATCATAACTCCAGTTTAAGGATGTTCAGTTGTGAGCTAAAGGTCACAGTATGGTTTTGCTGTTTAGAGTCTATATTTACAACTTAGGAAAGGGTATCTAACAATCAGTAACCAAGTAATCCTTACCAACAATTTAGCTTGGGGTAAAGAGCTTGCTTAGCACATGCAAGCTCTTGGGTTCCATCCTCAGCATCACAAAAACAAAAATATCTTTACTTAAAATTAGTATTCCAATTCTTTTTTTTTTTTTAGGTTTTTTGAGACAGGGTCTTGCTTTTGTGGTTCAGGCTGGCCCTCAGCTCAGCCTCAAACTCACATCACAATCCTCCTGCCTCTGCCTCCCGAGTGCTGAGATTACAGGCGTGAGCCACTATACCCGGCACTGTGGTATGTGGTACTGGTTGCTGCTGGGTGTGGGTCTCCACACCCAGTATTGTTATGTGGTTACCGGGGAATCGAACTCGGGTCCTTGCGCTTGCAAGACAGGCGCTGGAACCACTGAGCTAACTCCCTGGCCCAAGTATTCCAATTCTTGTATTTACTATCTTAAGTATGAAATTGCTAAAAGAATGGGCCAAGGATGCATCTCAGTGGTACCACTGCCTATGCAAGGTTGGAAATTCAAGCCTCAAGCCTCAATACCACCAAAGAAAGAGAGATAGAAAAATGAAAGAAAGAAAGAAGGAGAGAAAGAAGGAAATGAAGGAAGGAAAAAGTTGTTAATGAAGGATTCAGGACAAGTAAATCAACATGAAATGCAGAGATATTTAGATTAATTACTAGTTATATAAAATGAAAGTTGATATGCCGTTTTAAATATTAGTGAAAGAATGTAAAAATGCTCATGATTCCAGTGCCTGCCTGGCAAGCATGGGGTCCTGAGTTTGATCCTTGGTAACCACATACAATGGTGCTGGGTGTGGTGACTCACACCTATAATCCCAGCACTTGGGAGGCAGAGGCAGGAGGATTGCTGTGAGTTTGAGGCTGAGTTCAAAACCAGCCTGAACTACAAAGTGAGACCCTGTCTCAAAAAAATAATAATAATAATTAAAATATGAATTTCTAAAGACAAAATCTATGTCCACCATGCCACTGGGTAATTATAAAAGGAATAAAATTGGAAAAAAAATATAAAATGACCAAGAATGGCTGCTATCAAGAAACCAGCCAAAGACAAATGCTAGTAGGGTTGTAGTGAGAAAGGAACCACACCCACTGTTAGGAATGTAGACTGGTGCAACCACTGTGGAGATAAGTATGGAGATTCTCAAAACACTAGGATTAGAGGTCCCATCTGACCCTGCTATTCCCCTGCTAGATATATACATGAAAGAATTAAACGAACCATATCACCTACACATATATACACCCATGTTTGTAATAACTACATCTTGGAAACAGTCTAAATACCCATCAGCTGGAGACTGGATGAAGAAGATGTATTTTTAAAATAAAATATTACTCAGCCATAAAGTATGATAAAGCAGAGGCATTTATACTTAAATGAATGCACTTTGAAGGCATACTCATAAATGAAATAAACAGGACACAAATATGTAAATACCATATCGTTTCTCGAGTATGAAAAACTGAAGGTGTAAATGAGGCCCAGGATGTAGGATACATATTATGAAATAAGAAGATATTCAAAAGGAAAGAGGAAAAATAAGCAGGGAAAGAGGAAAAAAACTTGATGGTAAAAACAACAAAAAAAGAAACAAAGATAGAGGGTGGGACTGTAGGGAGAGCAGGGGAACGGGAAAAAATGAGAATCAAAATATATCATGTACAGGTGCTGGTGAATGAAATGGGCTTCAGCCCATCTGTAGATACATGTACAGATGAAATACATCTACATCTGTATTTCATGTACAGGTACAAATTCTCAATGTTGAATATGATCATGATGTATATCTAAAATGTACCAATAAACTCCAAAAAAGGGGGAAAAAAGATAAGAAGAAACAGGTATTAGAGAGATCGGCAAGATGAAGTGAATAATACATCTCCAAACTGGGTTTTTATGCTGCCATAACTCCAAATTTGCATGAAAAAGATTTAAAAAGTTGATCAAAAATTCTAAAAATACTAGAAGTCAGGCAGACTAAGAAGTGGACAGGGAGATGAAGCAGCAGTTAACTTGGTCATCAGTATTCACAAAAATTAAAATGTTAAAATTTTAATGAAAGTTCATAAAAATAACCCTGTAAGTGCTAAGTAACTGACAAAGAAAAAACCTGTGTAAGGCTAAATTTTTTAAAGAAAAATGATTAATTTTGGACAAAAGTATTTTATGAATATAAAATGTATTCAGTTTCAAGAAACAGATGAGAGTGGTGGTTGTCAGAGACTTGAGGAGGTAAAGGGAGACACAGAGAAAGAAGAGATGTTGATTAAAGGATATAAAGTCTCAGCTGAAAAGGAGGAATAAGTGCTAATGATCAATTAAACAGCAGTTATCATAATAAATTATATATTATATATTTCAAGATTAAAGACTAAACTTTGTGTTCCTACCACAAAAAATGAGTATGTGAGATGGTAATATATCATTTATTCTAAAGTATAAAAATGTATCAAAACATTACACTATCTCACAAAAATACACAATTATTATTTGAAATTCACAGTAAAGGAATATTTATTCAAAAGAATAAACAATTCTTAGCTTTTAAACCATTAAATTTTCCTCAAAATACTGCTATAAAGAACAAAAAGAGGATGAGTTGTAGAATGTAAGTTGATATTGTGTAACAGAAAATATTTAAAAGGGAAGAAAGTGTAGGGGTAAATAACAAGGGGAAAATGAATGTAGTAATAATAAAGAAAAAAGAAAACAAAGATTATGTGTTTAAGGAATGGGGGATTGCAGGGGGGGAAGGGAAAAAATGAGAATCAAATTGTGTCTTATTCTGGTACAAACCCTCAATGTTGAATGTGTATTCATAATATACAAATAAAGATTAAATTTAAAAATTAAAGAAAAAAAAAAAGAACAAGAAGGTGGTGGGAGATTTAACTAAGTGGTTCCTGCCTTGCAGAGGAAAGGTCCTGAGTTTGATCCCTGGTAATCACCTGCAACAGTGCTGGACACGGAGACTCACGCCCACCAGTAACCAGTACCACACACCACAGTTCCAGGCATGGTGCCTCACACTTGTAATCCCAGCACTCAGAAGGCAGAGGCAGGAGGACTAAGTTTAAGACTGAGTTCAGGACCAGCCTGAACTACAAAGTGAGATGCTGATTTGAAAAAAAAAAAAGAACCAAAGAAACTGATTACTTTTTAAAAATGCCAAATATGGGCTAAGGAGTTAGCTCAGTGGTTCCGGCGCCTGTCTCCAAGCACAAGGGCCTGGGTTCGATGCCCCAGTAACCACTCACGCCCAGCACTAACTAGTTCCACATACCACAGTGCCGGGTGTGCTGGCTCATGCCTGTAATCCCAGCACTCGGGAGGCAGAGGCAGGAGGATTGCTGTGATGTGAGTTGGAGGCTGAGCTTGGGGCCAGCCTGAACTACAAAGTGAGACCCTGTCTCAAAAAAAAAAAAAAAAAAAAAAGCCAAATAAATAATTATAAATCTATAAATAGAAGAATGATATCTTCGTAAGTCATAGCACTTGATAAGTTTGAGAGATTTGTCATTCAGTAAATTTATTATTTGATGAATTGATTTTTTGACGTTGACATATAGCTAACGGAACCATTTCTTTTATTTGGGAAGGCAACTAAATTCACCATTGTGTATCCAAAGTCTACGGCAGTGCCTGCTGTAGTAGGTACCCAGTGAATGCACAGATGAGTGAACAGATGGATGGATGATGGATGGACGGATAGATGGATGGATAAATTATTCTGGCTGAGGGACTCCAAGAAGAAACAAGACCACCAGAGTTCTTGATCTCACGGCGCTCAGATTCTGGTAGTGTGAGTTATATCCCAACTATTTTCTGTCACTAATTACATAGCTGTAATGCAACTACTGCATTTGTATTCAGATTCATAGGAACAGGTGAACTTTACTGTCATGTCATATTTGGGAGCGATTTAGATAGAAACCTTACTTCATTCCACAGAGAGTTAAAAACATTCTTTTCAAGTAGGCCAGAATGAGGCCATACGACACAGAGTAGTTTGACAGTCACATTTCTAATAAAATGCTTGAAATTCTGAAGGTAAATTCGAGCGTGTGCAACATTCCCATTGCACTCTGTGCTGAAGGGACTGTCAAATAGGCTCGAGAGAAAGAAGCAAGCAAGCAAGCAAAGCCAAGGGAAGAGCCGGGCAGCCCACTCGACCCACGAATCAGGAAGTAAGTACTCAGGCGAAGCTCACCGGGGGGAAGCCACCGCAGGCGAAGGCCCTTTTCATCCCTCTTTTTCTTCTGCCTCTTCAGGTCACCTCCTTGTGGATGATCAGAAGTGGAGGAAATGAGGTGGCGGTGAGTCCAGCCCAGCCAGAGCGGGCGCAGGCCCTCGGGGTGTGTGAGGGAGAGGGCCGGCACCTTGGGCACGCGCACGCTGCCACGAGCTCCGGGGAACCCGTACAGTAAGCACAAGAGGCTTTTCCTGTGCAGTGAGTTGGAATTAAACATGCTAATTTGAGGTCTCTTTCAAGTATTTTGTTTAACTCTATTGGCCTTTAATTCCTTTATATTGCATCATTTAATGTAACGTTATTTATATATGAAGCATGTTATGCTTATTAACCAATGTGCAAAAATCTAGAGTACAGATTTTCTGTAATGGGCTAATTACAGGACTTTAAAGCCACCTACTGAGTTTTGCTGAGCTTCACAACAGGTTCACTGAACTGGATAAATTTATTCAAACGTGTGGAAATGAACCCCATTCTATGTGCAATGGTACTGGGAAAACACACAAATTATACCTCAATACCAGTTTAATGGGTCAAACAGTGAACCTGAATACTGAACTTATCTACATCTTAAAATAGCCTGGAAGCCTGTGGCAAGAAGGAGAAATGCCCTTTCCAGGGAGTCTCTCCCTGTTTGTAAACAGTGGCGATAAAACAATAAGCCTGGCAATTAGGAGCGAATTCTCGAAGCTCAGCATCAGACGTGGTTGCCTTTCAGTGACCTTTAAAAATACACAACTTTCATAACCGGACCCGAGAGGGGAAGGGAGTGACGAGCGCTGCGCAAACACGAGCCTCGAGCACAGCCTTTCATCTGCCTCACGGAGCGCAAGGGCGCGTTTTCTTGTGTCCTGGTCTGGGAGGAATTCGGCACAGAGTGTTCAGTTAGAAATGCAAACAAGGTGAAAACATGGGTGGAATTAAACGCTCTCTTCAAACCAGTTTTTCTCCAAGTACCATCAAAATAATGGTGATCTTTTCATCACACTAGAATTATTTCTTTATTAATTTGTTCTCAGATTTTTTTTTTCATTTGAGAGTTCCACAGGACTTTAACAGTTCAGCACCATAGCACTGTATTTGGAACTATCGTTCAAATACACTGTATTTGAAAACTATTGTATTTCCACTATGAAAATACAAATGGGAGGGGAAGAAAATGGAAGCAGGGAAAGGTATAAGAACGAGGTCAGCGACAGAAAAAACAACATCCTATTTCCTATGTTGCACAGAAATACTGTTTTCCAGGTAAACACACACGCACACGCGCACACACACACACTTGTGCACGAATGCACACACATACACAAACATACACTCACATATGATCATCCCTACTTTTAAAATGAAGATAGATATTGCTTTTATTCATTGATAGGTTCCTGTCGTGGTGATCTATTAATTTTGTCATGAAAGGGAAAATAATGAAATCCCCAATTTCCATCCTGTAGGAGATCTAGTCTTACACTCAGGGCACCTTATTTGCAGTGAGCAATGTGCCTCCCGGAGGTGCTGACAGTTGGGTGTGGAGACCCTTATCCCTGCTTTTCTCCTCAGGGAGATGTGGGTATGCCTCGTGCAGGCCAAGTTTTAGGCACACTCCCCTCCAGTGCCACATATACCAATAAAAAAAGAGCTGGGCAGGAAATGAGGTATGACGCAGGCCAGCTTCGCCAAGACTCTCGGACCAAGAAATAAGAATTTAAATATGAAATACTAAAATTTAACACATGACTGAAACAAAATAAATGGTATACCATTGAAAGCATTTGAGGTAATTAATCAATGCTGTGTTTGTACATATCATTAAATATATTATACTCCGTTTAGATTTGATTTCTATGCTTCTTTTATAAAGAGTTAAAAGAAAATGCATTTGAATTCATGCTGATACTGAAAACATGCTCCTAGCTTCTAGTTTTTTAGATTTCAAATCATTTCCATTAACAAACAGCTATTTGCCCTCTAATAAAATATGTCATTATGCTTTATTCACATTGCACAAAAGAATCACTGAAAAATCGCCCCAATGATGGCCAATAATTACACATTTTGCTCCTGTGCTAGCGATGAAGAAATCTGTTCATTGGAGAAAGCAGGTGCTGGGGCATCAAGCTAATAGTCAATGTGTGCTGTGGTAATTAGCCACTGCGATTGCTAAAATTAACAATTAGCTAACATGCAATTCTCTTTTTTGCAGGCTGCAGTTTACTTGGTATAATCCTTGCGTGTTCTTAGTAATTACTCTGACAGCTTATTATCTTTATTTTTTTGGGTTTGAACACAGCTTTAACATTTGCATCGGGCGACCCAAATGTTCAACAGGCATAAGTGAAACAACTGCTTGACTAGGCATATTTCAGAGGCGAACATTTGGCTGTTTCCTGAACTTTTCATTGTTGGGGAGGGGAGTGGTCAGGGTGCGCTCTGTGGTTCTTTGATAGCTATTGTCTTGGCCCCTGGGCCTTCCCCTCCGGGCAGCTCATGCAGGCATTCTCTGCTTTCAGAAGGCAAACTGCCCAGTCCCTGGCAATTTAGACTCTAGGGAGCAACTCCAGGGATGAAGGTGCCACAGACAAGCTGGTCAAAACCTCTTCTTTCCATTCTTCTTCCCTGGGATGTGTCTTTGGTTAATGCATTCTCTGGCCCGCACAAGGCCCCTCCACCCCACTCACTCTGGGAGAAAATGTAGTATCCTTTGTGAGTTGCTCTTGTTCAGGCTAGATGCTGAGATAATATTGCTAGAGCCTTTTAGTGACGGGAATAAGGCCTCAGCCTATACAGAAAAAGAAAGAGAGAGAGAGAAGAAATTAAAAGGTGAGGGAGTAATTTGTTTCCAGAAAACCCACAGGAGAAAGAAATGTTAACAGAAGCTCTCAGAGCATTGAAGGAAGGTAAGCTACAGGAACAAATTTAGCCAACTGTGACTCTAAATTATATTAGTTTCCTATAGCAGCCAACAAATTAGCACAGATTTTGCATCATATGCAATCAAATTTATTATCTTAGGGTCCGGGGGGCGGGGGGGGGGTCAGAAGTTCAAGATGGTTTTCCCAGGGCTGAAATCAAGATGTCACCAGAGCGCATTCCTTCCTGAAGGCGGTAGTGGGGAAGTTGACTCTTTGCCTTCTCTCACCTCTAGAGGCTGCCCACACTCCCGGGCCTGCTGACCCTCTGAAGCTGGCAGTGTTGCCCCTCCAGGGTCCCTGTGTAGGGTTTCCTCTAACCACAGCTGGGAAAGTTTCTTCAGCCTTAAAGGCGTGTGTGTTTGCACTCAGCCCACCTGGACAATCCCAGCACAAAGGCCTTCACTGAATCTTATATCCAGTTTCTCTTTGGCCATGTAAAATAACATATCCATAGCCTACCAGGATTAAGACATGGACATTTCTGAGAGCCATTATTCTATCACATACAACAGACAAAAATAGCATATGGTGCTTCTTCTTTACAACTGAGAGTCATTCCACATTTGATGTCAGAGAATTATTTGTCTTGGGAGTGGTGGGAGTAGAGTTAGGGCTGGGGCAGTAGATTTCCATATTTTTGTAGACAAGAACTCTTATGGCCCTTCCATGGCAGGTCCCTTCACTAATGCTTGGAGCCACAGCTGGCCGTGCTTTGTCATGGGCCTCCTCAGCTCCTGAGTCTGGAGTCTTTGACTCTCTCGATGAGAATATACCTTTTCAGAGTGCATGCATGGCCTGGCCAAGAGCTGGCCTGGGAACTATGCTGTATAGCAGAGTTGGGCTAGAGTAGGCTGGTTGACTGGGCAGTAGTGTAGCTGCTGTCCACAGAAACTCTGAATGACTTGAAGAAACACAGCCTGCTATAGCTCTAGCATCTAAAAAGCAGTGAAAGAGAGCCAAAGCATTGGATGCTGGAGGAGTGCTGTGATGCTGTCCATATCTCAGTGTGAGCTGACTACCAGTGAGGCTGAGGCAGATATTAGGATGAGCCTGGAGAGTGTGGGCCTCAGGACTAGCTGTAAGCTGCAGACACTGAGCAAGGTCTAGCTTAGCAGAGGGGTGAGCTATGACAGAGGCTGGGACCAGGCATACAGAAATAAAACATAGCAAGCAACATGCTCTGTTTGCTTACATGGGAGGAAAATGGAATGAGCAGAGGCGACCCAGAAGAGTGAAGTAGGCAGGAGCCAAATACCCTGAGAGCTGCTTACCGCTACATGTAAATAAGGTGAGATCACACAGTCTCAGATGTTCCTTGACAAATGGCAAGAGGAGAGGGGTTTGTGGTATGTCAGGTTTTAAGAAATCTATCAGAAATGTATTTAATTCCTTCTCTGTAAAATAAATCATCGCGTAAATTGTTGATATGGTGAGCTCCACTTCTACATTTAAAATAGAATTCTATCCAACCGAAAATGTATTATCCTGCTAGGTGTAGTGGTACATATCTATAATCCCAGCACTCTGGAAGGCTGAGGTAGAAGGATAGTAATTTTGAGTCCACTTTGGGAAACTTAGTGACTTAGAATGACCCAGTCTCAAAATGAAAAATAAAAGACTGGAGATGTTGCTTAATGTAAAGGTCCTAAGTTCAAAATCCAATAGTCCCCAAGCAGTATCATCCATCCCCTCAAAACACAACTGTTCTGTGAAGTAAGCCAACCACATAACCCAACGTTCTTGAAAAACACTGGTCTGAAAGAACCTCTGGGAAGGATGGTGCTACCTCTTAAAAATACTCTGCTAAAATCTCAAGGTGTGTGCTTCAACTCTAGAGGCTGGCTATGATGCAGGTACTCAAGCTGATAACATGTTGAAGGGAAACTATTCTGATAGAAAGATGTCCTGCAAGAGGGTTTTGATTGTCTCACATAATAACTACGGTTTACACTAAGGAAGTACTTCAGCTTAGCACATGCAGGCAGCCATTTTTATTCTCACAGGCCCAGCACAGTGACTGCACTGGAGACAACTCACTAGCACTGTAGGTTCTAGGTGGCTGTCCTGACCAACAGATGGAGATGTCAAGACACACTACTTTGAGTTCTCAGAGGCAGGACTGGTCCAGTTGGGAACAGCACCTAAGATTCCACAATTGGACTTAAAAAGTGGTTTCTTTGGGTCACATGTTCACCCTGTGTGGGGGCAAGGAGAGGAATGTCGGCAGAAGTATGCACGTGGTAGTGAGGAGTGAGAGCAGAGAAGGGGGCTGGCAGATTGTGGGAACCAGGCTCCTGTGTGTGCTCGCTGTGTCGTCAGGGGCAGCACAACTTCGGGTCTTAAGCATCATATGCTGTCAAAACTCAGGCTCCATGAGATGAAAATGATTAAATCATTTAATTACCATCTTGTGCTGAGGGGTGGCTGAGCAGAGAGAAATTGCCAAAAGTCATTACAAAGTTGTATGTCATCAATGTATAAAATTAAAGAAGGTCTGTTCTGAAGGGGTAGAAGGAGGAAACAGAAGAACCAGGACCCAAGTAGCCAGGTAAGAAAGCACCACTTATTCTAATTAGTTCTTGTTAAAAAAAAAAAAAAAAAAAGAATTAAAAAAGAGTCAAGTATGTGCACGCTTAACTTGCCTGCCTGTCAAGTGCAGTGCAGGAAAGAGGTGCAACTCCTAAAGTTTCCAAGGTTAAAGACTTTGTCCCTGGCCAAGAGTGATCTGCTGGGTAATCATGGGCCCATCTCAAGCTGCTCCGCTGTTATCCATCAGGCTCATTCTGTCCCCTCCATGTGAGCCGCTGGTTTATTCCTGAACACACAGTGTGACACTAGACACTGGGAAAGATGGCAGCAAGTGCATTATGGTCCAGTGCAGAGCAATGGCATCCAGGCTAGGGCAAAATGTCAAATCGAGAGTATAAGAATACAACATGGTGCGTGTGTATATGTGTGTTTGTGTGTGTGTGTGTGTGTGTGCATATGTGTGTATGTATATTGAGGGCCCTCTCAAACGCTTGCTCTCTAGTTTATTGCTCACTTGATGTCAATCTCGATTTTTATTACAACTCGGTTGCCTCTGCTCTCATCTAGAATGTAGACTGATAAGGCTGCATTTGCTCCTTGGATTAAACCAGAATGACAGAGCAAAGTGTTGGCGTGTATGCCACTTTTCCAAGGCGCACTGTTGTTTTTCCCCTCTCCTCCCAATTATTGCTGTTAAAATAAGATATCCAGCACTGTGCCACATCCTTAGGTCAGACCTCTGTGTCTTTTTTCTGGTAATAACTATTTTTTATATAGAGGAACATTTATTTCCAAGAAATGGAAATGAATAGGCACAGGAGAGCAGTGTGTGGGAAGGGAACAGAGAGCTACAGAAGCATGTCAACAGATGCCAGTGCTGAATGCCACACGCCACTGCTATGCTGACCCACATAGGTCGCTTCTCTTTTGACTCCTTCAACACCCCCTTCTGCAAAGTCTGTACCCAAAAGAAATTTGTGAGAAACCAAATACAGTAACTATGTTATAAGGCGGGGGAGGTAGCTTAGTGATGTCATGCCTGTCTTGCAAGGGCAAAGTCCTGAGTTTGATCCTTAGTATCACAAAAAGAAAAAATAATGACCACATTTGAAACTCATTCTTTAAATGTTTGAATATATCCAATGGTTACTCAAAAAAGAGTGCATAAAAATAACTTATGGTTTCAAAACTCAAATGATATTTTATTCTAATAGTGATCACAGTAGATTTGCATCTTGAGGAAAGCCAGGGCCAGTGAGATCACTAGGTTTCTCCGCCCGTGGTGTGTTGTTCTGTGTCTAATGGTCCTTCGCTGATGTACAGACGCGCCAAGTAGTATAGAGAGTCCTGGGTTCACATATGAACACCTTCACTTCACCATGAGCCATATTGGAAGAGGGACAGCAGTAAAATGTGGCTAGTCTGGAAACAGGAAACACTATGACAGTGCTAGCTCAGGGACAGACAAGCTCAACATTAGAAATTTAATCGTAGATGCACTATCCTGCTTTCATTCAGGAAATGATGTAAAATGTTGATCACAGGCTAACTTAATCTTTGTCATAGGACTCAGTGAAAAGCTCCAAGTCATGTCATACAACAAAATGCTACTGATTTCACATCTCTCTTTTAAAACTCTAGGCAGTCAGGATATTTTATTGAGACTTGTAAACATAGAAATCTAATTTTAAATCTTTCCATTAAATGTCTTCATATCAGTGTTCTGAATGACTTAATGAGTGCCACTGTTCAAAGGATACAAGGTTATAATCTGAATTTATGACCTATAAAGAAAGTGCCAGTATGCTGACTAACTAATGAGCTTTTTAATGATGAGAAATAGATAAAGCTGTAAAAGGCAGAATGCTTATCAAGGGCCTCAGACAATAGCAAAGTGGAGCAATTTACAAGTACTTACCAGTGCTACTGCTGTGACAATGAGAAGCAAACTATTTTCTTTCATTTTAAAGCACTGTTTTTCATACATGGGAGTAATTTCTATATTTCCTTAACTAAAATTAAATTCCCTGGTATAATCCTCTTTTCAATAGAGTTCACAATATAAATAACCTATTGATAGCACTTGTGATAGAGTGAGAGAAAATGCCTCTCCAGCGGGGTGGGGGCTATCTGGAGATCAACCGGGTGTGATGGGATCTAGGGTTCTGGGAGGCCTGACAGCTGGGACTCCCCCAGAAGCTTGCCACACAGGTGTGCTACCTGCGAGGGAGGGAAGGGCTCTGGCTGGGCAGATGCAGCAGCAGCAGCTTCTCAGGTGTTCTGTTGGCTGGCGGTTGCTTCTCCCCCATGCTCTGGAGCACAGCTACCAATAATAGAATAACACTTTCCCTTGCTCTAGAGGACCTTCACCCTGAGCTCTCCAGGGCACACTCCAGACATCTTCACAAAGCACCAAGCAGTGTGGAAGACACGAGTGACCCCAGAGCATATAGGCCTAGAGCTGTGCTGGGATCGGAGCTGTCCTCCTGCATTTTAAGACTCCAAGACTGAATTCACCTCCAAGACCAAGGTGGATGAAAAGCAGGGGTGTGCACACACAGTGTGGCTTTGGATTCGTTATTCTTCTTAATAAAGAATTAGAGTCAATAGATCTTTTCCTGCCCAGGAAGTGAGTTTTCCAGCTGAAATATTTAATTGTTCTGTCTTCAATAATGGAAAGGTGTCCTGAGAGTGTAACAGTTAGTTTTTGAAATGTATAGCCCAGCCCTACTAGTCCCAATATTTTCAGTCCCCCATGATTAATAGAAAAGGCAGGGAGAGTAAATGCTGGGTAATCAGTTGCTGCAGAGATGAAGGTGTGCTGTCAAATATCTCTGCTCTGGGGCCGGGGAGTTAGCTCAGTGGTTCCAGCACCTGTCTTGCAAGCACAAGGACCCGGGTTCGATTCCCCGGTAACCACATAACAATACTGGGTGTGGAGACCCACACCCAGCAGCAACCACTACCACATACCAAGTGCTGGGCGTGGTGGCTTACGCCTGTAATCCCAGCACTCAGGAGGCAGAGGCAGAAGGATTGTGATGTGAGTTTGAGGCTGAGCTCAGGGCCAGCCTGAACCACAAAGCGAGACCCTGTCTCAAAAAAACCTAAAAAAAAAAAAAAAAATCTCTGCTCTGGGTTCAAATCCCCCCACTCCCAGAACTTCCCATTTGGCAAATTGAGGCTCTTTGAGCCTTGACTCCTTTATCTCTCGTGAAGACTAAGCAGAAGCTCGTGTAGCAATGGCTTCATTTATCTGAAAAGAAGCAGGCAGAGGGGCTAAGAGAGAAGTTAGTGAGAACGGTCATGCCAGGAGCAGACCGCGCAGACAGCTCAGTCCAGATCTTTGTGTGCTGCTTTTAGCTCTGCTCCTTCCTGCCTTTGACCACTTCCTTTCTCCTCCTCATCCCTTAACTCCCTGTTACCTCGTTACTCCCTTTCCATCCTCAAAATCCTCCCCACTCTTGAAACAAATTATCTTTGTTCTAACTTGTGTGGCTTGTAGTTGCTATTTCTGAGTTTAGTTCAAACCATTTGGCCAATGAAAGATGGTTCTCCCATGTTACTTAATTATACAAACTATTTGGCCAATAAAAGAAAGTTCTGTCATATTATAACTATATAATTATAATAGTTATAATCTATACTTGGATTTTCTCTGTGTCATATGTTAATTTAGGCTTTGCAGACAAAATACAGAATAACCACTGCAATCCAGATTTTATATAAATGAGAAATAGTTGCTTAATATAAGTATGTGCCATGTAATATCTGTATTTTGATTTTCTAAATCTGGAAACTCTAGTCGACTAAGTAGGAACTAAATCCTCTTTACTGTGTCATTTTCACATTTTTTTTCAGTTCCCAGAAACATTTTCTTTATTCAGTTGCATGTGTTCTTATAAATTTGTGTGATTTCAGTAATCAGATTCCTGCATACAAAGAAACACAACGGATTGCTTATTCCATTTTTCTTTTACCACGGTCTTCTTCCTCCATGTGTCCTTGTGTATTTCCCTGACTTTATGTTCTGTAGCCAGTCTTCAGAAGGTTTGTAAGACATCCACACTCTGAGACTGCAAATAACTACAAATAACTACATGCAGGGAGGTCTGATGGAGAACACCCACCAGGCACTTTCCACGCTCCTGTCTCAGCTCTTTTCCTTCCCTAGGTTATGACAACACACTGTTGGTCAACTGACAATTTAGTGGAAGAGTCTATTGCTGCAGGAGGCAGGGGCCCATGGGGTTATGGAGACAATTCAAGGGTCCTATGTCTGAATGGGAAGAATCATCATTTTATTTTCATAACTTCTTTCAGTTATGATGCAGGAAACAAAAACTTTTGGTATCAATACCCATGACTACTATGTTACCCAGAAAAATCAGAAAATTTTAAAATAACATTATATAAATATACATGTGTATATATATACATATATATACATACATACATACATATCTCCAAAATTTAGGTGCTTGTTGTTAATTCAAAATTTCAGGAGCTGCTACACCTATCCATAACCCTTGTTATTTAAGCAGTAAATTTATAACAATAAAAAACTTGTTAAATATAAACATGTTTTTATAACTATTTTAATGTAATTAGTTTTCTTTGTAAAGCTGTGTATTTTATTGTTTGCACTTAATAATATTATTCTGAGAACTCATAATAAGCTGAATGGTAGA
The DNA here is from genome assembly GCA_004026965.1 of Petromus typicus. Lineage (NCBI taxonomy): Eukaryota > Metazoa > Chordata > Mammalia > Rodentia > Petromuridae > Petromus > Petromus typicus. The sequence continues at coordinate 28,660 of PVIR01010323.1, forward strand.
GAAGTGTATTTAGCACACATACAAGAGGCCTGGGTTCAATCTGCAGCATGCACACCCACCCCTGCACTCACAGAGTTAAGAACTTGCACCAAAGACAATTTAAGTTCATGTTTACATAATTTACTTCCCCAAACCAACTATTTCCGGAACAAAATGGGCATAAACTACCTTCCTTTTCTAAGTGCATACTTAAAACTGCAGGCTGCACCGTTCTGAATTCTAAGTTGTCTTTAATATTTCTCTTAACTTAAATTTTACCTGCTTAGAAATTTTTTGAAGGGGAGTGGATTTCGAGAGATATACAAAAGCTTTGGAAAGACCCAACGAGTAAAAAGGATAAAAGAAAAAGAACTAAAACCCACCCAAGTTTACTTTCACTGCTAGCTCTGTTTTCTAGTTCTTGGCAATCAGCATCACTATCAAATCTAACATAGCACAAAAAGCCGCTTTAAAAAATAGTATTAAATATGTAAATAACAGTAATATAGTGAAGTTGTGGGGTTTTTGAAGTGACCACTGAGCGTTTGCTACTTTGCAGCTTAGCAAGAAAAAACTCCTCTCTACAGCCTGGAGGGTGAGAATGGGAGGCCAGGAAAGATGGCCCCAGCTTAGGGAGGAGGTGAGTGACGCAGAGAAAGGGAATCTCACTGCCCACACCTCTTTGTCACTTGTGAGTTTCCAAGGGCCGGGGGAAGGTTGTGGGGAGGATAGGGGCCTAGAGACGGGGGATTTCGTGTTGGAAAATGGGTCACTTGCTGGGTGGGAAGTGGGGGGTGCCTGATCTTGGCTTGGGGTGGGGGGAGGACTCGAATGAATGCCTAAGGGTTGGTCCAGGAGAATAAAAGCCACGGAGGGACTGGTCTCATTAAAGAATCCATTTCCCATTTTCAGCAGTTTGCTACATTAACAAGCTGAGCTGTGAAAGGATTAGATCTGCTAAGTGAGTGCCTGTTCTGTGCACCATTGCAAAACACATTTCAGAAAGCAGTGGATTCGCCTTAAATGAGTATCTGCTGGAGGAGCAAAGCCCTAGGAAAACAAAGGGGCACGCCAGGGTAAGCTAATAATTCCTGCTGTGCTTTGAGGGCAATGAAATGACTGCAGCCCTGAGAACTTTTTCTCCCTCCCCTGCAGTTGGTATAAACATGAGCCATTTTGATGATCATATCGACACCTCAGCAACAAGTGCTTCCCAGGTGCCAACAAAATGTCACTTCCCAAAGGGTTCACTGAACCAAAAGACCTCCACCTCAGATACTCTCTTTCTGCACACATTTAGTATGCATACCTATTAAAAAAAAACAATGGGCACAGATTCATATCCTGTCTACAAATCATCAAATGATACAAGAACAAATCTACCACCAGCTGCTTCGTCCCAGGCTCTGCTTTGACTGGGAGGGGAAAGCCAAGTTTCGAGCGGGGTCTAGCCTGACTCAGGCCTTAACTTGCGAGTCCTGCTATTCTAACCCTTTCTCTTGATCTGCTTTTCAGCCTGTCTTGGAGAACACGGCTCAGAGCAGCAGGGAAGTTGCTTAGCAAAGGGCCACCCACTTGCCTATTATTCCTTCCTCGCCTGTGACATGACACAAGAACAAAGTAGACATTAACCGCTACATTAAACCTAGAAAGAAAGTAATCAGTAACCTGTTATTCCCTTAATAAAGGGAAACACATGCAGTGTGAAATCCAGAAGACTAATCAATAGCCGCAGACAATGCAATGTGCCAAACAAATTGCAAATCAATTAGAATCCTTGTTTTCTTTGAAATGGTTCACTATATCTAAAGCAATTACTCCTTCATTAGACCTAATTTAACAGCATGACTGCCCTGGCTACAACTGGCAGCGTCTGGCTATCAAATGGAAGAATGGCTGCTTATTTCTGTCTGTCTGTGAGTCTAGGACCAATCAAAAAAAAATTGAATTCCTTTATATGAGAGAAACTTTTAATGAATGGGTGGGTATTTGTTGTAATCGAAATATCGATACAGGACTGAGGGTTTCCTCTCCTTAGTCAGGAAATTAAAAGAGAAAAGAAATAAAGATTTACTGAATACAAATCAGTCATTAAAATATTTTTTCTTTATATGCTTCCAATAGATAAAAAATGGCATTTAAATATGTAAAGTCCCCCGTGGGAACAGTTTTAGGACTTTTAAAAAGAGAATCTTCCTGGCTCCTATAGGAGCTCAGAATATTCATTGATCAACAAAAGAATGAATTAGTTCACTTTATTATTAAAGCTATTTAAAATCACTTTCCTGAAATGTGGTCTAGGCAGAGGTAAATTCACCCATTTTAAATAGACTTCTGGTGAATGTTGGCAAATCACCCTGTAAGTTCCAGTGTCCCCCAGGGTCTTCCTTAACCATCTGCCTAGCCCACTTTACTTTGAAGACCACTTTGCTGTGGAAGTGCAGGGCTGGAAAAATAATTGACATAGTTTTTTGTGTATCGGATTGGGGGAAATGGGTTTGTCCTTGTTTGCGGCAGGAAGCAAAGAACCAAAGGAGATGATTGCAAACTTTTTTGAAAGTAGATAATGCTTCAAGAGGTTACACCATTCCAAGAAGCTGAAGTAAATATTCTTACATGAACTAAAAAAATATATAAATAGCTACAACTCACTTTATGTCAGCAAATCTCATAGTGTGATAGTCTTTGAGAGTCTTCACTGCTCCAAGAATTTCTTAAAATTTAATTTTTCCATGTTAATATTTGGCTTTCAAAGCAGCACATTTTGATTATAAGAAATGCCAATATAACAGAATTATAAAGCGTAGTATGAAAGTTCTTTATAGTTTCATTCCCCCCAGCAATAGTCAGAAGTATTTAAAGTTATATGTATAAGGATATTCTTTATAATATTTTAGTAATAGCAAGGAATTTGGAATGCAAGGAGTTTGAGCCTTGAATTAAATCACATATGTGCCTGCCTCCCTTGTCTTTTCTTCTCTCATAACAGCTTTTTCTCTCCTTCCCCTCCCCCTAATCCTCCCTCTTCACCTCACATCAAATAGCTTTTTATTCTCTGTATCCTTTGCCTTTCTTCTTTTCTTCTTTAGGGCTCAATGCAGAAAAAATTCTTGCACTGAGGTTACCCATATCTTTTGCAGACCAATCAACCCATTTCCCATATCCTCCATCTCAGAAGAAAATATTACTCCAGACATCTTCATATAAATTTGCACCACCCAGGGCTACACCCCGTCCTGCCCCCTCTAACCTTCCACCGTTAACACTGTCACTCCGTCGAATTATTTTCTTGTATCCTTTGGTCCCACACTCGTGTTTTGTTCTGTTCAGTTCTGAACAGTCCCTGAAGTCCTGCTCCTCCCACCGGGCTGTATCTGGGAGTTGACTTTTAACTATAATTAGCAACATTTGTGATGGGGTGGGAAGGGAAAGGTAGAAAGTTTAAGCATTTTGGAAGATGATTTAGTTTGTAGTTCAGATTAAGCAGAAGCTGAGATGAAGGAAAGAGGGGAAGAAAGCAGCCCTCCTTTCAACTCTGTTGAGAGAGTTAGAACACAGCTTTGTCACCGAGGCTACAGTTCTAGAAGTTGGCCAAAAAAAAAAAGAAAGGCCTGAAACTACTTCAAGATTTTTTAACAGATAACGTTCCTTCTTAGCCCATTATCCTTCAGATTTCTAGGGGAAGACATTCCTTTAAAGACTGGATAGTTTCAATTGTTCTAGTCACCTCCCTCCATTGCTTTGCCACAACGACAAGATGGATGTCAGCTAATTGCTAGGGAAATTTGTCAGCCAGGCCTGCGCGAGCTCACAACAGGACAGTTAAGAGATAGGTGTCATCTCCCGTGCACAACAAGGTGATCCCCAGAGTTAAAGACTGAATAAATTTGTGTGAGCTGTTCCAAGGAGAGCCCTGGCATAGTCCATACTTTCTGAGGCAAGGGGACAAGAGTCTTTTATTTGCAAGTTAAATTAAAAAAATAAATAAATACATCAAATTTATAAAGTTTTCACTGGGGAATTTTGACAAAGAACCTCTTCACTCATAATTTTATAGCCTGCTACAGTCACTCACCAACTCACCACTAGCAAATTTTGAATTTTAAGTAGTCACTTCAATGTTTTTTGTGGAGCTGTGTCCAGAGTGAGCTGTCTGATAACTCTGGTCCATATATCTCCCATCCCTGCTCACATGATGTGGAGATCTGATTCTTGCTAATGCACAGATAAAAGCCATAACAGAATGGTGACAAAACAAATGAAGCCTGTTCTTCCAGTAAGCACTGCCCTTTTGTTTGTTCTGCTATTAAAAAAAAATATGAATAGATAGGTCTTTGTAAACTTTCAGGGCACCAACTTTTATCCCCTACCCCCACTCCCAGGAATAATCATTTTGGTTGTTGGGTTTTTATTCTTTCATCTCTTATTGACTATTAGTATGAGTATTTTATCCAGCATGGGTGAATGCTTAACTAATACAGTTCTTCATACAAATGCAAACTTCCTATTTACCAGCCTCTGGTGACTCTGCGTCTTGCACCAGAGTGGTATCATTCAGTTTCAGTTGCTAAGCATTTTCAAGAACCTCTCTGTTCTTGTCATAAATTATCTTTAAGTGAAAAAAGCTCAAAGGAGGTCTGCTGCAAACTGTATCAAATAATGAATTTGTAAGCGGTGGAAGAAAACACTTATCTTACTTATGCTCTTCTCCCATCGATTGTTCCGTGACCCTTCTTTGGGATACAGATGAGCATAACCCTGAAAAATGTTTGTGTTGTCTTTCTTTAACTGGCAGCCTGTGGGCTGCATGATCTAATAAATATTGGCAAGGCCAAATGAAATAATATAGAAGAGCTTCTCTTTTTTAAAGTCCACAGACCAAGAGACTCTTGTCACTTGTTAATATCTCCATCAAACACTGAAGTGTTAACATATGTGATACGACCACGCAATCAAGTAAGGACCGATTTGTTGACTAATTAAACCAACACAACAAGCTCTTTAGCACCTACAAGTGACAAGTTTAGAGCAGGCAAGTGGAAACTCTCAATTGAGCCCCCTTTTATGAGACTATCATGCCAAATTCAATTCTGACTGAGTAGTATTTGAATGTACTTGACTTCCACCATGTGCTGACATGCTTACAATAATTCATCATGGGTGACAATAGCCCAATATTAGAGATTTATGATATATACAAAACAGTTACAAATGAAATGTAGCCCTTACATGGGTCTGCTTTCCTTACCAACTGCCTATTGATATTATAATTAATGGTCAATTACTTAGGGAAAGGAAAATAGAAAATAGTCATTACTGGTTTCAGTCATCATTGGATTTTTTTTTTTCTTTTTTCTTTTTTGGCAAATTCTGGAGGTAAGTGAAACCATTTTCACAGTGTTTGGCAATTGCTTCAAAATAATAAATGGACACTGAAGCCTGGTGTTCAGGACTCATTTTAGCAATGAGAATGGGTTAATGATGTTTTAAAGGAAACTGAGTATAAATTAAGTTTCCTGGTTCATGAGAAAGCACTCTGAGATGTATCTTTGTGTGAGTGGATAACATTACAAATGTCATATCTGTAAGCACATAGCTACCTTCTTCCATGGACCATACTAATGTTTTAAATACACTTTTCTTGTTCATAAAATAAAGCGGCTCAACTGGTTTATAATTAATGACTTTCTAATACCCAAACTTTGAAGTTTTCCAATCTGTTGTTTCCATATCCAAGTTTATGGGAAATGAAGTGGAATTTTTTCTGTTGTTTTGGGTGTTCATTTAATCTTCTTGTTTCTTCTCTATACATTCATCTTTAAAAACCTTTTATATTCAAAATTTCTGTATCCTGCCCCAACTCTCTTCCAGCTAACCTTATCCTTGACAGCTGGACAGTCCCACTTGTGGACCCCAAGGAACTGACTGACTATACCTTTTTAAAAACAATCACACATATCCTACTAGGTATATGAGTCACTTTTTCCCATCCCTTCATGCTAATGAAAGCATAAGGCACCTTAGCAACACCTAATAACCCTAGGGGCTACCAAGTTTGCATGAGAAGTTATAGGTCTTGGCCATTTAATCTGGACCTAGCCTGTGCCCTGGGCCCAGTTTTAGGAGTTCTCCTTTAGACACACTCCTAGTTCTGTGCACATAGGGTTTTAGGTCAATAGTTTGCAACCCAGGGGCTACATACCTTCTAAGCCCTACTAGTAGAAAAGTAGCTCTAGGTCCAAAGGGCTGGCTGGGAACAAGGGTCAAAACCTGGGAAGACACCTAATAAATTATTAGCAAACTGTGAGGTTGACCAACATCCCCCCCAGCCCTGAGTGGCTATTCTGTCCAGCAAAACAACACTCTGGTAGACCCTCACCTTATAATGAAAATGACCAACTCAGTGCAACCTGCCAGTCCCCCACCTCTTGCCCTCAGACTGGATTTCTGACAGATTCCACATGGCCATCTACCTGCAAGAGAGAATTTTCTCATTTTTCAGAATTTTCTAATGTTCAGCAAAAATTATTTTGAATAGACTGACCTTACAAACATGTAGTTAAAAAATTAAAAAGATATAAAATTTATTTATTGAAAAGACTTTTCTTGTAGCTCATAGTTTTGTGTCTGTTCTCTTTGTCATCTCCCCTTCAATAAATCCTCTTATCAATTTATTTTAGATCTTCCTAGTGTTTCTTTAGGAAAATATAAGCAGGCAGACAGACAGACATATAATAAATTTTGTTTTTCTCTCCTTAGCTAAAAGTAGCATAATATATGTTGTTCTGAGCCTTATTTTTTTCTTCCTTAGCATCGTGCCCTAGAGATATTCTCAAATCAGTACAGAGAAACCTGCATCAAAGATGAAAATTTTATTCCTATCCAAGGCTTCTTCAGGAAACAGCCTTTTCTCTTGTAGTTAAGGAGAACGGACTCGAGGGAAACTACAGCCTCTCCTGCAAGCCCGGAGTGAGGCCCTTAGAATCCACCTGCGGCTCGGGCACCTGGCTTCCAGACCGTCCTCTGTCCAAGACAACTCCTTTAAGACTCGCCGGAGCCTTCAGAGAGGTCGCCTGGAGACCGGAAGGTGGTGAAGTGCCCCAAAGGCAGGATGAGGAGTTCAATCGGGTCTCTAAGGTAACCTGCCATTCCGACGCGTTCCTCCAGGAATGCGCAAAGACTTTTTCCACCTCAGAACATTTGGCTTTGTTCTGGGCAGGGCTCACTCAGGCCTGAGTTTCCCCACCTGGGCTGGGCTGGTTTTGAGCCCTCCAGGGCTTTCACCTCTCGGCAGCTGCCCTCACTCTAGGTTACTTTGTAAGTGACACTGATTATTTAGTTTTCTCCCGATTTTAAAATCACTGTGTCTATCATTTGGAAATTTGGAGAAGACAGAAATGCATAAAAAGGAATATTAGTATCACTCATAATACTGGAAAGGAACTGCTATTAGTAATTTGGTTTTATAAGTAAGGATTATATAAAACATACTGTTGTGTAACATTTATTTATTCTAGGTTCACATATTTCTTTTTAAATTAAGAAACATTATTGTTCAGAGTTATTTTAAGTATATACAAAAAATAAGGGGAAAGTACAGTTTCCATTTCCTCAGTCGTCTTTATGGTTTCCTTACACTGTCATGAAGATTCTTGTCAAGTCATACGACTTGATTTTTACAGCATAATAAATAATACTCTACCACATATAAGCACAACCCTTTAAATAATCTCCTATTGTCCAGATTTGTTATCTTCACATTGTGTTCATTATTATTTCAATACTGCAATCAATATCTTCATAAATAAATATTTGTCCAGATCCCTAATTAGTTCCTAGAATAAAGCCATACAAACAAAACTGTTAGGTCAAAAGACATGTGTATTTTTATGAGTTTTTGTTTTTGTTTATTTGAGATAAGTTCTCACTTTGTAGTTCAGACTGGCCCCAAACTCACTGTGTAGCCCAGGCTAGCCTCTAACTCACAGTAATCCTCCTTCCTCTGCCTCCTGAGTGCTGGGATTACAGGCGTGAGCCACAACACCTGGCACTGTGGTGTTGATACCAAGAGTCAAACTCAGGACCTTGTGCTTGCCAGGCAGACACTAGAACCACTGATATAAATCCCTGGCTCTATGGTTTTTGATACAGTACATACTGCTGAGTTGGTTTGGATTTGTGCTAAAAGAAATACAGATAGTTATGGAGATCTCAAAAAGCAGTCAGCTCAAGGTTTATATTAGACTGAACATCAACCTAAGAAAGACACTTGTTCAGGGGTGTGGGAATCCTTATCTTGAGCAGAAGGGGAGAGCTGCCAGTGGTATGCAGAGACAAGCGTGGCAATGCCAGGAAATAGTCGTGGATTGCCGGGTCTCAGGCTTTGGCCCAGAAGAGTGCTGGCAAAAGGCAACCCTTTTGTCCCACAGTGCAAGATGTGGGGCAGGACTTCCCCATGTGTCTCTTCTGCAAAGAAGAGACTCACTTGACCCTTTAAAAATCCAAGGAGACATAGTGTTTCCCAAACCAGCAGGTGAGAACCATGGGATTTTGAGTGCACATGAAAGAAAAATATTCATTTTAATAGAATTTATTTTATTTTGTAGCAGAAAAAGTAATGATTGACATAGTACATTGCTTCTTAGAACAAGTGTGACTGAAAAGGCAATTTCAAAGAGATTTGGTTTAAAGTTATTTTATATAAAATCATAGTGTAAATAATTAACAGCTGATGTGCAGATATACCCATATTGTGGGATATAAAAGGCAGGTTTGAGAAATGTCGCTCTACCCAAAATACAGATTTCTAAGAAATACAAAAGGTTTTCAAGGTAAATTGCTTTAAAACGTTTAAAACAGGTAGCTAATTTTAAAAACCCTGTGGTGAATCTTTTGGCTGAATCTTTACCACAATATAATCACTCTTTATAGAAAATGTCCGTAAATTTCATGTTTGGACTTCAAGGTATTTCAAGAGATGGACATAAGCATTCTAGTTTGGAATCCTACATAGAGTTGAGGTTTTACATATTGGAAGTGTGAAAGGCACATTATAATTCCCTTTTTAAAGTATATACTTCATATTTATAAAAAGTCCATGAAGTTCAAAGAACTTTAGGTTTATTGGCTAGTGAAATATTTCAAAGATAATTTTATTAAGTTCAAAAGTATGGCAATTCTCTTTATAAGTAGAGAAATAAAAAACTTTAGCACAATATAAGGGTGGAGAATGAGGTTTTTTATATGTACAGACATGCACATTTTCTCTTTTGTTTTTAGTTGCAAATTACTGAAACGAGGGATCTTTTTCATGCTTGAGAAACTCAAAGCAAAGTTTTGTTTTGTTTTTTTTTAAATCCATTAATTTTAGTTTCCTTCAAGGTCCAGAGGATTTTTTTCAGACTGCTGTTGAGATCAGATGGTCTCTAAAGAAATCAATTCAATTTCAATAGAAGAGCTATGCTGTGTTGGGATTTTTCACATAATCCAGTTGCTAAATGATACCAGGGCTACTTTGATTTAAAAGAAGAAACATAGACATCATTGTTTTCAAACCTCTCCATTCTCACTAGATCTGCTAACCAAAAAAAGTCTTTCCCTAAAGAGAAAGAATGCATTTTTCATGATCAAGGAATATCAACATTAATAAAATAATATCTGGACCAGCATAGAATGCTACTTACGTGCTGATATTCAGCAGATTGCTAATGCCTTAAGTGCAGGCCATGAGAGAAAGGACGAAGCTTAGGAACCCATTGCTGAGTTCTTCCTGAATTGTTACTCAGCGCCTGATACCCCCAGGTACTTCTTTAGCCCTTAACTCAGAGGAAGCCATCTCTAGATTTGGCAGAGAGTGAGAAAATATGGTTATGAGTAAAGAGTACCCTCATTAAATCTAAACCTGAATATGTGCTTCTATCGAAAAGGGAGGGAAAAGCTAATTATTATTACAGATGCTTTAAGTGAATGTTTTTAATAGTATGATCTACAGATACAATGAAATCTTTTTGTTGATGTGTTTTTGCACTGGTTTATAAAGATAAAAATCAAAAGGAGGGATTCTATTTCTAGGGTTATTGGATTACAATTTACATCAACGATTTTTGCCTTCTGTCACCTCTGTCCTTCCCTCGCCCACTACAATGGATTTAATCAGTACTGTGAGAAAGTACTTTCTAGAGATTCTTGTAGCTGTGGTCTGTAGATCAGATTCTTGGAGTCCCAGTCCTTGATGTTAAAAGTGTCCCCTGAAAAAGTGTTCAGACTGTGAGACCCAAGAAGACCAAGGCACAGCTTAAACCCATCAGACACACAGCTCTTGAGATCACTTAGGACAGGCTCAGGCTGCCTTTTGCTTAAACCTATGTTGCCCTGTGAGTCAAATTTAGAATGTCTGATATGAAAAGTAACTGTCCTATGTCTTCTTTAATTCATGTCAGGTAGTAAACATTACACAAGTGATACATTCTCATTATACACAAAAATATAAAATATAGACACACATTTAGCATAAAATGCCTATTGTCCTCATCTTGAAATAATTATTGTTAAAATTTTTGTCTGTCCTCTAGTTATTTTTCCTGAACACCTAGATGCATAATATCTCCCTCTCTTCCTTTCTGTCTTTTACACACACACACACACACACACACACATACATTTTAATAACTATATCATATCTGTGATTTTGCTGTTAAAAATTATTTTCTTAATGGAAATTTACATCATCTTTAGTTGCTATATAGTATTCCAGTCATACATATTCTATATCAGCTAGTCTATGACCTTTGAAAAATAATTCCATAAAATAATGACTCCAAGAAATACTGTAGAAAAAATTTAAAATTAAAAACAGAAACCTCTTTTCTATCCCAAGATACCAAAACAATATAGAAAACAAAATTAGGAGCCGTGGATTTGGCTCAGTGGTTCCGGCTCCTGACTTGCAAGCACGAGGACCCGGGTTCGATCCCCAGTTAACCACATACCATACTGGGTGTGGAGACTCAGGCCCAGCAGCAATCAGTACCACATACCATAGTGCCAGGCATGGTGGCTCATGCCTATAATCCCAGCACTTGGGAGGCAGAGGCAGGAGGATTGCTGTGAATTCAAGGCCAAGTTCAGGACCAGCCTATGGACATCTGCTTTAAGAGCCTCAAGGTACCAAAATAAATAGCATTTAGTAAGTGTTGACACAATTTTCACTTCAATCCAGAGTAAAGTCTTCATCAATAACCAATATTTAGCAAGGTTGCATAAGGACATTTTAAGTAGTCAATGGTTGTGAAAGACTGTTTAGTGACAGCCTGGCCTGCAGTTCCAGCAACAGAGACAGGTGTCCCGGTCCCATCCCAGAAACATATATGATGGCAGCAACAGTTAAACCATATGTTTTGTCAACATGATCTCACTGGTTTCCCTAAGGAGAGGTTATGCATAATTCTAACCCATAGCAAGAGACCGTAATGTTTTAAACTTTTTGGAATAGGAAACATATCTCACAGACTGAAACTTGCCCCAACTTCCTAGCCTCCTTTGCTTCCCCTGTAGAAATTGTAGGTCTCAGGAACCCACAAAACCACTTCTTAGCATCTTAGATCTTCTGCAAACAGACTGGCTCTGTGCAATCACTTTTAGCTCATTTCTTCACTCTTTTCCTTCAAAGTACTTCCTATGCCAGCCAAATCAAGCTGCCCAGAATTCCTGCATCTACACCCACCAAGTCTACTGATATGAATTCCTACCTACACACTTTTTTATTCATGAGCTTTATTAACTGAGGATGCTTCTTTTCCCATCTGCACTCTGTATCTATATCCTAATTCCTCTAGTTTTTAGAAGCCTCCCACAACTCCCATAAGTTTAAGGTAAGTAATCACTGAGGATATTTTAAGTGTTCTACATTTAGATAATCAAATATTAATACTTAGTACCTAGCACTATGTTCTTTACAAGAAAGAATTAACACTGTGTTATTTCCAAATATTTTTGGATAAAGATAATATTTTGTTCTAACTTTAATAGAGGCATGTTTTTATACTTCTGTTTTCTATTGTATCATCAAAATGTACATGAACATTATGTCTCCCTAATATCTGGTGAATTCCAGTGTGTATGCTTTGTCTTCAATTCATCTTTGGGGAACTAGAGAAACAAGTTTTTATGGACTAAGTATTTGATATATTGTTATATTATTAATTATTCTATCTCTGCAAAAACTTTCCAAGTGTCACATATACTGGTAGGTTTAGGTAATGGGGTGCTGAGTTGGTGATCTTGGTTCTGGGTATCCTGGCATTGGGTAACCAGGAACAAATCTATTCACCATTTTACTGTCAAACTCAGGGTAGTCATACAGATAAAACTGAGATAAATCAGGGGCTGGGGATTTAGCTCAGTGGTTCTGGTGCCTGTCTTGCAAGAGCAAGGGCCCAGGTTCGATTTCCAGTAACCACATATCGCACTGGGCATGGAGACTCATGCCCAGCAGCAACCAGTACCACATACTACAGTGCCAGGCGTGGTGGCTCACACCTGTAATCCCAGCACTCGGGAGGCAGAGGCAGGAGGATTGCTGTGATGTGAGTTTGAGGCTGAGCTCAGGGCCAGCCTGAACTACAAAGTGAGACCCTGTCTCAAAAAAAAAAAAAAATTAAGATAATGCATCACTATCACAGCTTTGATCACCACATGAGATTATTTCCTATTTCCTAAATTCTTTGTATTAGTGGTAACGACATCCACTGAAACTCTCTTCACCAATCCTCCTCCATTGATCATTCAGTGCTATTAATTTTGTATCTTAAATATTTCTTGCATCTTTCATATTCCCTATGTTATTCCCCCCACTCACTTATTAGAGCTGCTGCAGCAGCCTCATTCACTTTTCTGTTTTATATCTATGCTCCCTATCCCCCAATCCAACCACCACAATCTCTCCCAAATACAAACTTGCTATTTTGTTTCTTTTTGTTCAACTTTAAGCATTTCTTCACCACCTCCAAGATATAAGCCAACATCTCCCAAAGGCATAGAAGAAAATAATTGGTAATAAACTTTCCTCTTTCTACTTGTTGTCTGAAAGTTTGTGGTTCAGCTGAATTTAGCCATTGCTTCCTAATTCAATAAGGTATTTTTTAAATTATCTTTATTGGTACATTAAATATACACATCATGATTGCACTCCATAATGGGGATTTGTACCAGTATAAGACACAACTTAATTTTCATTTTTTTCCCATAGCCCCACCCACCCTACCACCCCCCCATATATATAAAATTTGTTTCCTTACTTTTTTGTTACAATCTCAACAATAAGGTATTTTTTTGTTTGCTTGTTTGTTTGGTTTTTGCCACTGGGCTTTTGATTGAGCTGTCCCATTGCTTGGAATGTCCTCTTCCTTGGCTAATTTCCATTCATCCTTTCTCAGTCTAGACGATGGATTCCTTGTAAATTTCCCTCAGCTGATTTGGCAAGGTGTCCTTTACATTTCTACCACTGTGGTAATAATTTTCAGATGACATCATCATCTATAACTCCTTATCTTTTGTAATCTATGAACTCTCTAGAGGAGCGGAGTAGTCAGCGTATGAGTCAGCTTTCCTGTCACCCAGACACAAAACCTGACACCATTATTTGAAAGAAGGAGAGTTTTACCTTGGCCTTAGGGTTTCAGAATATTCAATTTATGGTCAACTGGCGCCAAGGCAAAATATCACAGCAGAAGGGCACGGTGGAGCAGAAAGCACAGTTCACGGTGGGGTGAAGCAGAGCAAGGGGAGAGTGGAGGAGGGATGAGGGCACAGTGTCACAGGCCGTGAGCCGCCAGACACGCTCAGAAGTGAATCTGATCTTCGGGTGGCTCCCACAAATCAACACAGGTTTTACTGTCACAATGAAATACTGCTTTCTTAACTTCCAAATGCACAGTACTACCAAGACTGGTGCAGAGTAAACATTTAAAAGTGACAAACCACGTTATTCAGTCCTCACTGTAGGGTTTGTCTTCTGTTAGGCCATGCTTTTTTTGTTTTACTTTTCCTGAATAAGGTTAATTCTGAAATATGTGAACAGAAAGAGTTTAAGTTTTTTAAAAAACATACACGTTGATCTAAGGACAGGCAATGGTAAAACTTCAACCTGATAAAATTTTGGAAATGACTGGCAAATGTTCGAAAGCTTCTGAGACTTTCCTGGAATGTATAACAACTTCATGTGCCCTTTGGGAGAACACAAGTCCAAATCTCTACTCTGTTTATATGAATATAGTGAAAAAACACATGCAAATTATATTTACCTACATCGTTACACTATGCAAAGTTACTGTAGTGAACACTCAGAATCACCTTAGAAAAGGACATGGTTTACTTGTCATTGCAACTTGTACAGCTAAAGGACATCTCATTACAATGTGCGTAAGACAGAGCTCCAACTCTCCTCTCCCAAACCTGCTCCTCCTTTGGTTTTCACACATGAAATGAACAACAATCCTGTTTTTTACGTTTGCACTACAAACCTTAAATTCATTCTCAACTTTCTCTTTCAAACTCTGTATCAGTAAATTCTATTAATTCTATCAGTAGATATGTATCCATAATCAAAGTATTTATTATCCCCACCTGGGCCAAGTTACCACTTTCTCTTCCTTTTCCTCTATCACTGCAATAGTCTCTTCACTCATCACCTTCTCTTCTTGATGCAGTCGGTATATTCACTACAGAGGGCAGTCTGAGTGATTCCTTTCTAGTGTGAAAGTCAAAGTATGTCATTCTTTTGCTCAACCTCCACCTCACCTCTCCTCACCATCTTCACCCATGGGTTCCTCCTTTAACTCAAAGTAAGAGGCCTTGAACCCCTCTTCAAGCCCCAGCTTTGCATGAGAGTGTGAGCTCATCTCTCCTGCTCTCCACTCTGCTTCCCACCAGCCATTCTAACCTCCTTCCTCTGCTTCCTGCCTCTACCTCAGTTGATGCTTATTTCCTCACTTTGGAATATTCTTTCACATACAAGCATTGCTCAGGTCCTTACATATATTTTGTCTTTTCAATGCAACTCTCTAGCCATTGTATCTGGTGGATTAAAAAATGTAGTCAAAATATTCTGTGGTTCCTCTCATGCAGAGATGGAGTCTTTTCTCTTCTCCTGGAGTTGGATGGAGAATGTGATGAAAGTCATGACTGTGAGTTTCAGAGCCTTAGGCCTTGCAACTTCTACCTTACTCTTTGGGGATATTCCTTGGCTATGTAAAGAAGCCTGCAACAGACACTGCAGGATGCATGCAAGCCCACATCAAAGGAGAGGCTGGGCATACTGTCTGCATCAAGACCCCAAACCTGTGGGAGACCATTCAGCATCTACATGAGGGGCCCCAGGCAAGATCAAGAGCAGAGCCTCCTGGATGATCTAAGCCCTAAATATTGATCCACAGAATTGTGAAAAATAATGAATGCCCTTTGTTTTATGCTACTATACTTAAAGAGGTTTGTTATATAGTTAGAGATAATAGAAGCACTAAACACTTCAACCTTCCCCAGATACTTCTTTAATTATTTTTTATATCCATCTCTCCTAAAGAGAAAATAAGCTCTATAAGGGTAAGACATCTTCTATTCTTTTCACTTTGTTATCTCCAGGTTCTAATCTAGAGCTAGTCAATAGGTGCTCCATAAATATTTGTTAAATGGGTAAATGAATGACTGTAGATCTGGAAAGAGCCTTGCAAACCGACAGTATAGTCCCCCCTTCCTTATTAAAAAGAAAATTGATACTAAGTGTATTTGCATAACAATATCAGAACTGGAGAATAGAACTTCTTGTTTCTAGTCAAAGAAAAAGCTCAATTTTCCATGTTTATACAATTTTGTGTATTGAGGTCTCTATGTATGAAATATTTTCCTATTTCAAGTGACAGAAATCCTGCTTGATCTAGCTTACTTTTTTAAAACGGCTATAATGAATCTGTATATTCACAGAGCTGGAAGTTCTAGAGGTCCAAGGGGTCGAATGATGCTGTTAAAACTTTGTCACTCTCCATTTCTGGGACAGATTCTATCCTTTGTCAGATTAATAACTCCAGAGAATAAAGCTGCTAACAACACCAGACAACATCCAGGGGTCTGTCCAGTGCCTCTTCCTGAACCAGTCACTGTGGCCGAGAACATGGGTACCCTCCTACCAGCCAGGCTTGGTTTATTCCTTTGGATGGCGCTGGGAAATGAGGTCAACTAACTTTCCCTTCTCCATAGAACATGCACTTCTTTGGCAAAGGATGTTCTGTAATAAGGAATTGGCAATAAAAAGCATGAAATACACTATAACTCTAGATGTCTGCCATATTCTATTTGTTGTGTCATGCAGTTATCTGTAGATAAGCCCTCTCTGATAGCAGAAAATAAGTAGATGGTACCACTTTCTCCCTATGAAGAAGGACTAGCAACAAAGCAGGAAACATTTCACGTTGAATGCAGAAATAGACGGAAGTGATGGCCAAGCATGCTGAGGTTCTCCTGCCCAAGTCCAACAAGGACTCTAGGGAAGATTTGGAATTTAAAGATGGGGGGAAGAGTCTACTTTGTTAAGAATTCATGTCAAACAAGTACTGTGGCAACATCCACACCTGAAATAGAAGTTGAAGTTATTTCAGAGAAGCCTGCCTTGAGGAGAGATGCTGGGAAGGGGGTGAGGGGGAACGCACTGCATTTTATCAGAAAAAAATCACCATGTTTAACAAAGATTTTGAGAACAAGCTGAAATGAGAAGCTATATGGTCCATTACAGGGCAGTCCTGAGCTGAGACAAGGGAATCAATATGCCTCAGCAATACTTAAGAGATATTTTTCATCTGGAAAATGATCTTAGGACCACTTTTGCTATTCTGAAATTCGGCCCAAGCACTTGTGAAAAGATGACCTTTTATATATTACATTTTTCAGAGAACTATATATAGGTGGATACAATATCTTGACCTAACAGAGGGAAAATGAAATAGAAAAATGATGTTTCTGGGTTTTCAACCAAAAAGCAGTACATGGCAGGAGAGAATGGAGGGTATAAACTTGGCCCAGTAGAGCATGCTGGCTGAAATGTCATTATCTGAAGGATTCTAGACATCTGCATTATTTTGCATGAGCTACCATCCGCAAGTGACTCAGACAGACTGTAGAAACGTTGTTTTTGCATTTCTTAAAACCATCTCGTCCTGATCCTTGGCTTCTCACACTTTGCAGGGGGAGGGGTGCTCAGGAGAAAAGGTTCCTAATTTCTGAAAGGTTAGAGGTCTTTTTTTTCTTTTCAAAGAATAACATTTCAGCTTGATATTATTTTAGTATTTACCACTATGTATTGTCTTAGACCTCATCTTGGCAAAGGCCTCCTAAACAACTGCCACTTTTAGCATTGCTGCCAAAAGGCACCCTTTCACAATAAAGCGTGCTGTGCTTTGGCAGGAAATCAATAAAGTGAAAATCTGTTCTCATCATCCATACATTTACCATCACAATCAACAATCAAAGGCGAGACCTGGGTTCTTTATCCACAGGCTCCAGCCTCCCAATTTTCTGCTATGAAAGGCAGCATAAATTAGAACCCTTGGTTCCTGTTAGCCGGGCTTAATGGGTATGATTTATGAACCATTAAATGAGGTTATGTAAATTGATCCTTAGCAGAATGCTAGCGCCCAGGTGACAGGTGCAAGCATGCTCGTCCACAAGGGTTCTGCACAAATCAGATTTCAGTGACATTCAGTTTGTGGAAAGAGAAATATGTTGTCAACAAGGAAGTGATTTAAATAGTGCCCTGGGTTTGTCAGCAATTATGCCTTTCTTCTTAATTGCTGCAAACTATATAAATTCTAATAGGAAATAAATTAGTAATTTACCAGTTAATGACAAGGGGTATAAAAGAGAAGGGCTTAAATATTTTAAAAGCCATATTACCAGTGAGGCCATACACGAGGGTGATTTCACTGATGCTGTTAAAGTTGAAGAGACACTTTAAAGCCAAAGTATAAACTTTGACACACGACTAAAATTACATGCACTGCGTCTGGAAATGGGATTGGATAGGAAGTGCCCTCGCAGAATTGCTGTGTGTGTTCCGCAGAAATGAGATGTCACTGGGGTTTCTAGTTCTCATCATTAACATTCTAAGTTTAAAACAATGGGCTTTTGAACTAGATGGGGAAAAAAAAACTTGCTTATGCTTAAAAACTCATTGTAAACCGGGCCTCCGATCAATCAAGTAAAAACTGTGCAACTGTGAGAGTGCTCTGAGCACGGAGGTGGGTGACGAAGCTGATGTTTCTGAGCTGTTCGCTTCGCCTGATTTGCTTAGACAATAGAAAGCGATAATGACATACTTCCTGCCATCCTCTCAGTTGTAAAACAAGCAGGCTTTGTGGATGAAAACGAACCCCTCATTTGGAATGTCAAAGTAAAAGTTCCATTTAAAAATCATGATAAAAATCATGAGAGAGGACGTACAAATTTATTTTATCAGCTTTAAAAAAAAAAGAAAAGAAAAGAAACTTCAAACTTGTTCCTCCCCATGGGCTTGCTGGCCTAATCAAGAATGTGACGGCCTTCTGAGAAAGGTTTCTCCTGGGAAACACAGTTCAATATCACCCCTGACATTTGTCTGAAGCTATTATTGTGCCTGTTTCCATGAGGCTGACCCCAGTAAAAGGACACATATAGATGTGATAGTAATGTTCCTCGGTCTCCGGGGGAGCCTATTACTGGGCCCTACAGGGGGTCCCTACCAGTCTTTTTAACTGTCCTTTCTACTTCACAAGTGCAGTTGTTTAGGGACAGGGGAGATGATTTGACCCACTGTGGTGCTCTAGCAAAGAGTGAAAAGAGTGAAGATAGAGCAGAGGTCAGATGTTTAAAGGGACTCTGAGCCTGGTCCACTTGGAGAGAGTTGCTCCCCAGCAAAGGAAAATGCTCAGACATCACTCGTGACCTCAGACAAGGGGCCCAAGAGGCCACAATGGAAGAATTATGTAACCACTGGCACTTAGTGCTAGTAATTTTAAAGTAAAGAAGTGTTATGAAAAGGAGTCTAGCAACTACTGTAGAAAAAAAAAATATCTCAAATCCTTGCAGCATTTACTGCTGCAGCGCACCAGCTGTTTCAAATACAAGCTTCACCATTCAGTGTGTGATGGGGATAAGTCCGTTTACCTTAGCTTTGAAATAAAAGCCCTATTTCTTATGATTCAGTTGTGACTATTAAGGAAGTAATACATAAACGTACAGACATAAAGCAAGCACTCAATTTTTGGTTGTCTAAGACACATTTATACCGATAGTCTTTGAGGTATAGAAATAATGTACATATATATTTAGGGAGAAAGATAATTTCAGTTTTCTCTGATTTAAAAATAAAACTGAGATTTAAGACTACCTAGTACCTACTGCATGGAGTTGTTCTGAAGATTAAATGAGTTAACACTTGAAGTATCAAGAATAGAATCCATTTCTACATGAAATGCTGTTGGTATGAAAACACCCTTGAACGTTCAGTCTGTCGACATGTTCTTTTCACCCAACTCAAACAAGCACCACCGGATCTCCCCCTAGCTCTACCCTATCTACTAGAGGCAACTAAGTTAGATATTAATAAACAGTCAGCGAGGGACTGATTCTGAGCTGCATCATGGGGATTTACATTTCGGCTTCCCCACTTGTTAGCTCTGTGACCTTGAGTATTTTACTGCATCAGTCTGTGCTTCAGAGTTAGGGGATTTTAAAATAAAATGGAGATTAAAAATGGTTGTATACACATGTCCAAACTAATAATGATGTATAATTTAATGGGGCCAATTTTTGGCTATCAATTATATCAATAAAAAATTTTAAAGAAAAAGTTGCTATGAAATGAAAACAAATCCATAAACAGTTTAAGAATACAGGGCAAAAAGGACTAGAGCCAGTATTCAGGCCCAGATATGACTGAACCCCAAGCTCACAGCACCATTGTTCCTCACAGGTTCATGGGGAATCACGGACAAGAACTCCTCTAGAAGGACCTCACATTCGTGTGCTGGGAACACTGCTTGGTTTGGCTTCTTCACTCTTTGGATTTTAGCTATTTCATCTATAAAAACAGATAGTAGACTGGAGGCTTCCAAACCATGCTCCCCAAACTCCTGGGTTTCCTCAAGATTGCTTGGAAACCACAGCAGAGGAAAAACTGTACAAGCAGAGCCCAGATCCAGGTCAGATGCCCAACCCATCCAGACAGAGTGACCACTGGACCTTTGAGAATGTTTGACAGTAGCAACATCCTTTTCAGCTTTAAAATTCTGAGAATCTTCAGCAAATTATAAAATGACATGGCTCTATTATTATACCATAATAATTTTCAAGTCAAAAAATATTTCTTTGTTTCTATTACATGCAACACACTAAGTTGGGCATTGACTAAACAACCTCTCCTTCCTCCGAAACACCATCTTATAAGAACTCCGCGGTCCTCCCTGAGTACCCTCTCAAGATGCATTTCTTTCAGGATTTGTGTTCTCAATTCGCTTAAAAGCCAGAATGTGAATGTTCCCCTAAAGCTCTTAACCTTTGTACTGCAGACCCCCATTTTCCTGAAGAATATTTTTATCTCTCTACGTCTTATCTGTGTACTTTATCTTGTGAACACAGCTCTATGTCCCAAAGAGCTTAATGCAGTGGAAATTTTTCAATAAAG
Organism: Petromus typicus; assembly: GCA_004026965.1. Lineage (NCBI taxonomy): Eukaryota > Metazoa > Chordata > Mammalia > Rodentia > Petromuridae > Petromus > Petromus typicus. The sequence goes on from PVIR01010323.1 coordinate 49,343, forward strand.
GATCCTAAAGTGAATAGCCACTAAACTGTTGGTGGTAGGCTCCAAGCTTTTCTAGTATTTTCTCTGTATGCACTAAGGCAGTGGTCATCTCTCCTCCCCCAGCTAACTAGCCCAAGAAGTTTATTCTAGGAAAAGGCATCACTAGCTAATTAAATTATCCTCCCCTAACTGTGTTTTGATTCAATGGAGAATGCACATTAGATATCAGCTGCTCCTCTGTGACTTTATTTCTACCCCACTGGAGACTATTCCCCTCTCCCTGTTTATTTCTTGGAAGAAGGATGAGCAAAGACTGAGGATTCCAGAGAATACTGCTGGGTGGAGGACCGGATGCAAATGAAGGGTTGTCTTTAAAATAAAGAGAACTAGGAAAAGAGCTTCCAATTATTCTACTGGCCTGAGGGTAAGAACTCATCTATGCTTTGCAAAATGATTTTTAAGAGTAGATGAGCAGTAGTATTTGAGGAAAGTACTTTTCTGCAATAATGCTCAGAATTAAGAAAAATTTGGAGGCTAATATTATTGTGTATTAAAGAATTTAGACACTGAAGGGCCGGGGAGTTAGCTCAGTGGTTCCGGCGCCTGTCTCGCAAGCGCAAGGACCCGGGTTCGATTCCCCGGTAACCACATAACAATACTGGGTGTGGAGACTCACACCCAGCAGCAACCAGTCCCGCATACCACAGTGCCGGGCATGGTGGCTCACGCCTGTAATCCCAGCACTCGGGAGGCAGAGGCAGGAGGATTGCTGTGATGTGAGTTGGAGGCTGAGCTCAGGGCCAGCCTGAACCACAAAGCGGGACCCTGTCTCAAAAAAAAACCTGAAAAAAGAAAAAAAAAAAAAAAAGAATTTAGACACTGAAAACATGACATTCTAGAATATTAGTGAGCACTTTTTGTTAGTAAGGAAAATACAAGTAGGCTTATTTGGCTATCCAGGAACATATATGTGGGTGAACGCGTGTGTACTTTTGGGATCATGCCATGTTTACCATCTTTCCTAGTTACTTAGCTCATTGTTGAGATGAAATACCCAACACGCAAAGTTAAAGGAGGTGAGGTTTATTTGACTCACAGTTTGTAGAGCTCTCAGTCCAGAGTAGGCTGGCTCCAAGGCAGGGTGGCCTGGCAGAGGAGAAATAGACCACAGTGAGAAGGCAGACGAGGGCACATCAGTTCTTTCTGTCCCTTAAATTTCATTCAGGCTACCTGCCCTAGGGTGGT
>PVIR01010324.1:0-23691 GCA_004026965.1 Petromus typicus
GCAATCCTCCTGCCTCTGCCTCCCGAGTGCTGGGATTACAGGCGTGAGCCACCACGCCCGGCACTGTAGTATGCGGTACTGGTTGCTGCTGGGTGTGGGTCTCCACACCCAGTATTGTTATGTGGTTACCGGGGAATCGAACCCAGGTCCTTGCGCTTGCAAGACAGGCGCCGGAACCACTGAGCTAACTCCCCAGCCCTGTTCAAATGCTCTTATGCTGAAGAATTTTAAAAGCCCTCAGGGAAGGAAGCTTAGAATCTGCTTAAGAAAACTCTAAGCATGCTCATGTTGTTTCTGCTCAGCTGCTTGTAATTATCCATCATATTCTGGCAAAAGGTTGACAACATCACTTGTTTACTTATCTCTTTTCTCATCATATGCTTTTTCCCTATAGAAAGGACATTAAAAAGTAAAAAATCATCCAGACGTTTTCCACACTGCTTCACAGAGCAGTGATTGTTTATGGCTTTCCATACTTTTAGTTATCTTCAGGCCATAGGCAGGGAATGATTTCATGTTTTCCAGTTCATCCGTGTATGCACATTAATGCCAAGAATATGCAATATACCATATTTAGTTCTGAATATAACATTTAGTTCCTTTATATATGCAACACATCTTGGAAACAAGCAGCAGAATTTACACCATCACTTTACACTGCTCACCTACAGATCCTGAGCACTTATATCTAACTTTGGTACCACTTCTTAAAATTACCTATAGAACTCCTTTCTGAAACACACCTAAGACATGCACTCATAACGTAACTTATCTAGTCCAAAAATTATTTTCCCAATAAAATGAATGACCATATTTGTCAAATAAATATAACTAATAAATTTGCTTAAAACTTAGTAGATCGAGAAGAAGGAACAGGGAGATAGATCTTCTGAGAATGTCAAGGGGAAGTGAAATGAATAGGTCGCAGATGCACAAATACTGTATCTTTTCTCTGATATGAGCAACTGAAGAAGTAAAGGAGTTCTAAAATGTATGATAGATATTGTGAAACAGGAAATATCAAAGGGAAATGGAGATGGGGTAAGTAAAGAAGGGAAAGAAAAAATTTGATGGTAAAAAAGGAAGCAAAGCTTATGTATATAGGGAGCTGGGGAATTTTAGGGTGGGCAAGGGAATGGGAAAAAATGAGAAGTCAGATTACAAATTGGTACAAATTATCAATGTCAAGTGTGAATATGATGTGTATATAAAATGTACCAATAAAATCAATTTTTTTAGAAATGAAGGGGTCCAAGAAATCAAAGGTGAGAGGAAGGGATATGAAGGGATTTAAGATGTGTCATGTCCATATACCAAATACCCACAATAAATGTAAACATTATATGATGCAAATATGAACTAAAATGACAATGGTGGTGATGAAGATAATGAGGATAATGAAAACAGGGAAAGAGGATCAAGAGATGGAGGTAGAGAGATCGGTAGGGAGAGAAAAGGGAATATAAAGGCAGCAGAATGTGTTCTGTATATGTACCTACTTCTTAAAATGGACACAAACTTCATATACTGCAACTATATACTAATACATTTTTGCAAGTGTACTCAGAAGTTCCCCTCCTAGCCATATATAGAAAGTTCTCCTTTAGCCATTTTATTTCCAGTTTCAACTGTGTATGCCAACTCTAGTCCAGAAATATTAAGTGGCAAATTCCAGAAATAAACAACTCATAAATTCTAAATTGTGTGCTGGTCTCAGTAGTGTGAAGAAATAGTTCACTGTCCTGTCCCATCCTACCCAGGATGTGATTTGCATCCATCCACGCAATATACACTACCCGCCCATCAGTCACTTAGTAGCTGTCTTAGCTATTACAGTGTCTATGCTCAAGAATCCTTATTTTACTTAACGGTGGTCTCAAAGCCCAAGAGCAGTGATGCTGGAAATTCAGATATGTAAAGACAGACCATCAAATTCTTCCTTTCAGTGAAAAGAGGAAAGTCCTCAACTTCAAATAAAGAAAAGAAAACATCATCTGCTGAGGTCGCTAAGGTCTTTAGCACTATAAAATATTTAGTGAAATAGATCCATGTTTTTAAAACTTTTATTACAGCATGTTCTTAAAGTTATTCTATTTTGTTGTTAGCTATTGTTGCTAATCTTTTACTGTACCAAATTCATAAATTAAATTTTATCATAGGTATGTATGAATAGGAGAAATCACAGCCTACAGAGAGTTCAGTACAATCCAAGGTTTCAGGCATCTATAGGGGTTCTTGGAATGTGCCACTCATGTTTATGTTGGGGAGGACTGTGCCCAAGAGAACTGAAAACATATGTGCAAACAAAGACTTGTACAAGAGTGCTCATAGCAGCGCTATTCATAATATTTCCAGAGCAGAGATAACACAATTGGGCATCAACCAATGACTGCCAAAACAAGTTACAATGCTTCCATAAAACAAAATATTCAGCCACGAAAATAGATGAAGTACTGATACTTTCTGCAATGTAGATGAGCCATTATACATTGTGCCTGCCTTCCTTCTTTGTTTCCCTCCTTCCATCCCTCCTTCCATTACTACTAGGGATCAAACTCAAGAATTTGTACATGCTAAATGTACACTCCATCATTAAGCTACATCCCTAGTCTCTTGCTTTCAGTTTTATGAAGAGCACAGTTGAGGTTTTGAAGAAAGCACTGGGGAAGACAAGCAGTTTAGGGGAGCCAATGCCCTACCATGGATCCACTAGCTACATGTCTACCCAACAACGAGCACAAAAGTCCATGCTATGGGGTAGCTTCACCCTGCGTGATAACAGTCTTCCAATTCGAAGAGGCTAACACCAGTAGGTCTCCTACATTGTTCCTTTTTGGCAGGCAGCTATTGTGAAAAAATAAAACCTGAAAATTTGGTAAAAATCAGAGGGTCTCTAACCCAAAACAGTATATTTAACATTTTAGGTATAACAATTCTGAACAGTTTAACTCCCTAAAATGCTACTATGTACAATTCTTGCTATTTGAAAAAAATGTTAGAACTTTCTTTACAAACACAAGTAACCACCGCTTCTTCCAACTTTGTGACACATTTTGTTAATTTTTATAGCAATTGTTAGGCTTGCACAGGTAACTGCTATTTCAGACAGAAAAACTGAAACTGCACAAAGATAAGAGTATTTGTATTAATCTAGAGATACTGTAATATTTTGATGTGATCTAATCTGGATTCTCTTTTATATGCATACACTTCAAAACTCCAAGTCACAAGCAGAGCAATTATGCAATCAGCCCCTAGCAATATGTTAGAAATTTTCATTAATCAGTGAATTCTATGGCCCAGCATCCTGAATTCGGGATGGCCTATATGGCTTGACTAATAAAAGAAAGAAGTGATAGTTCATGGTTTCTAGCCTATGTCTGAAGAGGCTTTATCCTTCCCTTATATACCTGCATCCAACTCAGAGTACAAGCCAGAGCTTGCTGCTGGAGAATGAAGCCTAGAGGAACTATCCTCTGCCAGCATGCTAGCTGATAGTGTATGTCATGACCAAGCTCAGTAGAAACCAGCTACCTCCCTACATTCTACTAACAATGCCTAAACTATTGCTCTAAACTGCAGACTCATGTGCAAAAAATCACTATTGTATGAGACCGAGTTCTGTAGTTGTCTGTCCTTCATATAAGCTCTATTGTGACTACGGATAATTGACAGTGTTATAGTGTTATAATCTAGGTCTTTAGAAACTGAGTTTAATAAATGAAAAAAAGAGCTAAGAGGATACTGGTCAACTAACAGCCTCATGGGAAGACTCAGAACCAACCTTTGAAGAACAATTTCTAAAACTATTTTCATGGAGCAGAGCTGGTAAGAGAACTGAATTTGGTCCTTTTCAAGCTCCCAAATCTATCATTTAGGGTTCTTCCAAAATCTCAAAGTTTCTGAAACCACTGGATGGATGTAGTTCCCATTAGAAACAAGCTGCTACCACCACCATCCCCCAGAGGTAGCCACCTTCTCCTCTTACTGGTGAATGGAAGCTATGATTTCTATCTTGGAAACTCATATGCTGTGCCTCTTGACAGAGTACCCTGACCTAACTACACTCTTTTCTTTTCTACATTCCTTGTCTATTGGTATAAAATTATTTACCACCCACACCACCAGTCCATGTGGAGACAGGACTGGTGTCTTGTTTGCCTTGGTCTCTCTTCACTGTTGTGCTTGTAAGTAGCTTGGCTGATGAGCCTATGGGCAGCTGAAGGACCTTGACTGGACTGATTTCCAAGTAGGATGTAAAGGTCTCAGGGCAGTGACATCAACTGGTTCATCAGGGTAGAACTAAAGGAGTTCCTGTTGGACCCTTGCAGAAGGCCTCACCTACCCTTCTTTGACAGATCCTAGCCAGGGCCACTCTTTGATAGGATCTGAAGGCCTTAAAGAATGGAGGATAGCTACAGTCCAAAGGTAGAAGCCTCTTGATCACCCTTGGGATCCCCACACTCTAAACACACAGGACCACGGGCAGTGGAAGCCCACCCAGGGAAAATCTGTGTATACTGTGAGGATGCTGCCTTCCTTACCTGTTGTTAACCCCAAGGCATCACTCTCTTTCAGATGAACTTCCTGTTCTGGAAGATTCATAAACAATCCAGTTTTCCACCTCTCCAGGACATGATCAGTCTCTCCCTGCCCCTTGGCCCTTGTGGCCAGACATAATCCCATTCTCTCTCTCTCTCTCTCTCTCTCTCTCTCTGTGTGTGTGTGTGTGTGTCTGTCTCTGTCTCTCTGTCTCTCTCTGTGTCTCTCTCTGTCTCTCTACCTCTCTGTCTCTCTCTCTCTCCCTCCCTCCCCCCTCTTCCCCCTCTGTTCCCAACTTCACCCTATACCAAGTCTCATCCAGTGGGATCAATCAGATATGCGGTTCTGGTCCAAAGTGAAATGGGATTTTCACTGACTTAGAGCTTCCCTTTCCTCATGGGATACCCTAAAGTGGATCTCCCCTCAGGAGTTCTGAGATCCACCACCTTCAGGGGACACATTTGGATAGTTGCTATCATCTCTAGTAGGACCCAACAGGGGTTTCACATGCTCTTACCCTTTTGACTCAGTCCTGGTATGTGTTGTTTAGCTGTTCCTAATTTAACCCCTAAACTTCTGAAAAATAATCTCATTTGCCTATGCAACACTGCTCCCAAATAAGTGACTTTGGCTCCTTTGAGGCATCTTAAATTATAAAATCATCAGTCAGTCAGGTCTTTTTTTCCACAATCTCAAAAGAACTCTAAAGTTTCTCTTATTTGTGCCTTTATAACTCTACCATAAGATCACCAAATACATGGGGGCTATGCCTATTCCTTTCTAAGTCTTTTCATAGTATGTATTTCTCAACTATAAGTTTTATTTTTTGTTTGTTTGTTTGTTTTTGCAGTACTTGAGATCAAACTTGGACCTTCGTGCTTCTGTGGTAAGTCTGTACAACTTGAGCTAAATCCCAGCCCTTCAACTTTAAGTTCTGAAATTGATATATTTAGTGATTCTTCCTTTGGCTTTTCTTTGACCTTAACTTTCTTTGTACTGTTTCTTCTTCATACTCTCCAGCCCATTTTTCTTTCTCACTCTTACTGATAAGACTTTATTGTGATAACATAGCAAGTATTAGAAGAGACCACTATCAGGAGGCATATAAAAATAAATGGCACTAATTTATATCCCCTAGGGAAAAATTCCAACTGACTATAGTTAGAGACTCAAAACGAAAGGATTGTAATTCAACATGGCCAATACTTCTAAAGGTATACTTTGATTTAATATTTCAGCTACTAGACAAGCTAATGCTCATAGGTGATGTTATTAAACTGAAATGCTGCATATATACTCCCTATAACTCAGATACTGTATCTTCAGACCCCAAAGATTTATCACAACAAATTATTTCTTCCAGAATCCCGCAGTTTTCAGTGACACATGCTGTAGTGCTGCCTGGATCGCCTGCATGACCCTGTTTAGCCTGATGTTCAATTTAGAACCCAGTCATCTGTCTAAGAAAACAGACCACCTAACCTTGTCCTCAAATTCAAAGGGCCTCTGACATTGTTCCAGCTTAGCTCAAAGAAATTATAGTTACACACACTTACTCTCTTGTCATTGTCTTGACTTTGATGATTGGTCTTAGGGAAACTATAGTGACTATTTCTTCGGAACGGAATGGTTAAACCCATAGCAGTAGAACTCTGATGAAAGCCATCCAACAACAAAGCAATTCCAGTTAAAGACATTCTTCTCTTGGTAGGCAGCCATAATACAGGAACAGACCTTTTGGTGTAAGATCCATTCATTCTTCCCAATGAATTTAGACACATCTATAAAAAGATATATACAGACCCCTTATCATATTCTTATCTAAAACTAAAGGTCTTCTATAAGCCAGAGGAAAAGTGTCTTGTCAAAACTGCCACTGAAAATATATAATTATAAATACAATACAGATATTCTGCAAGATCTAGAAGGTGCTAAAAGACCCAGGAAAAGACTTTAAGATAATCATATTTGCCCCTGAGATCCTTTTTCCACACCCTCAAACCCTTATAAAAACTTCAAACTTTCCCACTGATCATGTGATTCCTTTCTTGAAAATCAAATAATGTTCCCTTTGGTAGCATATTTTGTTCTAAATAAATTCTTATCCTTTCTACAAAAATAAAGGAAGAAAGGAGGAAGGGAGGCAGAAAATGGATGCTTTCATTGTGCTCTTACCTAGAAAAAATCTAGGAAGAATTTTCTCTTAGAAAAATTATATTTTCTTGATTAAGAAAATGAGCAAAAAAGTCTAACCCAAAGCACAGATAAAAAGGGAAAATAAACACATAAAAAGATGTTCAACATCACTAGCTGCTGAGAAATGCAAAGAAAGCTACATTTAAATAGTACTACTGATTTACTTAAGAACTGACCATACAGAAACCATTAACAATTCCAAGTGCTGTCAGGGTTGCAGAACAATTCGAACTCTCAGATATGGGTAATCGGAATGCAAAAGGGTACAACTGCTCTGGGAAATGTTTGAAAATTTCTCAGAAAGTTAAGCATGCACTCACTTTGTGACCCAGCAATCCCACTGTGGGTGGGGTTTACCCTTCAGAAATGAAAATTCTGATTACATAGTGGGCTGTAAACAAATGTTTATGGCCATTCTAATTACACCAAAATGAGAAAAAACAAATATATTTTGCCAGGTGAATGAATAAGCAAACTACTGTACAGCCAAGTCAGGGAATTCACTATGCAAACAATAATAAAAAGGAATAAATCATTGATAATGTGACCACTTGGATGAATTTGATAAACTTTATTTATAATCCTGTTTCAAAAGGTTACATACTGCACAAGTCCACTTACATGGCATTCTTAAAAAGAAAAAAAACTACAGTGATGTAAAACAAATCAGTGGTTGCCAGTGGAGGTAGTATAGAAATTTAATGGGATAAGGTACTTTCTTCTATCGGTTTTCAGAACCAGAAAGATGACTGTAAGTCTTGAAAGTCATCTCTGAAGACTGTACGTGGGGAGTTTGGAGTTAGGCAAGTTGCTGAAGAGAAGTGGGTGCAAAGAAGACCTGCTGGGGAAGAATGAGGGAGAAGGAATGTTTGAGTGACAGGGAAGATAAAGTCTTGCTGGTAACAAGGACCTCAAAACATGAAACGGTAACAATATTTATGTTCATGGAGGAGAAAAGCATGAATATAATGAGGAGCACCCATTAGTCAAGAAACCAGTTAGAAAGGCCATCTCAAGAGGCGAAAGCCAGTACAGGGAGAGTGAGCAAGAAAAGGCTGAATAGGGAAAGATTGCAGCGAAAGGGAGACAGCTCTAGAAGACATCTGAATCCATGATATGACAGAGGACAAATAATCACATATTTTCAAGATTTCAAAATTGTGAAAATGGTTATCAAAAGAAAATAGGACAGTTTAGAGAAACAGCTGGTTGTGGTTGGTTTATCACCAACTTGCTTTTCATTTGTTGGGGAAAAGAATCATCAATTATCCTAAACATTTAAAATTAGAAATGGTGGCGGATTCTACAAGAAGAAACATTACATAGACAAGTAGAAATATGGAACCAGTGTTCAAATGGACACAGAAATGATAATTTACACCCCTAAAGGATAAAGAGTGGGAACTGTTGAAAGAAACTAAGATATAATACAAGATAAATGAATAAATCTGTTTTAGTTTCATTCCATGTTGAAAGAAACTTTATGTTAGCTTTGCTCTCTAAAATATATTTAATTAGTTAATATCATACAGAAAATGATATTAAATTTTGTCAAACAGGAGAGATATCTAAGGTAAAACCAACCATATAGGTAAAAAGAATAATACATTCTGGGACTGCCATACAGAATAGACCTATTTAGCTACCTTTTGCAAAGTAGCTCTCGGATCCATACTTTGTTCTCCACAGACAGTCACATAACTGCTGAGGATGCTGGCCAATGGTATTTCTTCCAGTGGTATTTATTATGAAACAATCCTGGCAAGTGAAGGAAAACAGCACACACTGCTAATATTTTGGTAGAATTATGTGTTTATTCTAGCACTGTTAACAAGAGAGAAGTAAGCATCCAAGGAGCACAGAGGAATGCTGCTGATGTAAATGAACATTTACTCAAAGCCCAGATCTTCCTCTGCCTCTGATAGGAAAATGACAAAGAGAATTTTGATCTTGGATTTTTCCCAGCCTCACGAACCAACAAATGTCATGCTGTTGATGGCCCAGGGTAGCAACAAGGACGCACAAAGCAATGATCTAATGGGAAAGAAGGGTAAGCAAACCAAATTACAGAGAAAGAGAACATTGCCAACAGGCCAGTCTAGTCAACTGGTTACTAGTAATGTCACTCAAAGTGGCTCTTTTTAGGTCCTCAGGCTTTAATATCACATTTTCCCAGTAAACATGTGACAGTGCTACCAGGCACCCAGTATGGGATGATGTGGTTGACTGGATGAAAATCAACACCATTAATAGAAACAAACAAACAAAAATTCACTGATGTTGATAAACAATGTCACTTGGAGTTCAAATGATGTTTTGTGTGTTCTTCTCACCATTTCATCCTAATAAGAATAAACATCAGACAAACCATAACGGAGGGGCAGTCTATAAAATATTGTTTAAAAGTGACAAGAGCATAAAAGACAAATAAAAACTGATTGGAGGAGACTAAGAAGTCATGACAACGAGATGTAACGTGAGAACTTGTGCTGGACCATGGAACAGAAAAAGGACATCAGTGGAAAAAAATCCTAAAATCCAAGTTAAATTCTGCATTTCAGTTCAAAGTGGCAACAAGATTACCTTGGAAATAAATCTGATACCAAGACTGAACTATGTTTTCATGAACATACATATCCTAGTTGTACAAGACTCTATATTAACATTAAGAAGTAAGGTAAAAGATATGCAAGAACCCTAGCCTTTGTTACACTTCTGTGAGTATAAAATTATTTCCAAATAAAAAGGTATGGTGCATTCATTTTTTCTTTATATCTTCATGGCTGCCTGAGTAACAGATGAACTAATACGCAAAACAATGCCGAATTCATGACTCACCTTCCAATTGTATCAGAAAACTTAGTTTCTAGACTTGCCCCGCTTACTGATGATTACATGCCTTTGTTCATCCTGCTCTTCTATTTGTCTTCCATTCATGATCACTCCTGAGAAAAATTTCTACACTCTGTTTTAAGACTTACCTCAAACTGCATCTCCCCTGGTTTCTCCAGGGCCATTAAATATCCTCTCTATCCAACTCTTAGATAAACCCAGATGAGGAATCACTAAGTATATAACCTAATGGGATGATGGATATAAGTAAAAGATTTAAACCTAGATTATCTTTACTGAAACTCTGGCCCCACCGCTTACTAGTATGTAACCTTCAGCAAATTACTTAATACTCTGTATGTACATTTCCTTCTCTAGTATATGGAACTATTAATAACTCACAGAGATGATATGCAGATTAAATGAATGTACACAAATACAGCAGTTCTAAGTCTGGCTCCTGTAAGCCCTTGATAATTGTTAGTTATTACAGTGGTCACCACTTGGCTGTCTAGACACTGAGGACCTTCATAACAAGACAATATGTATTTACTTTTCTGGGTGGAATTCTTAAGAGCTGAACTCAATCAAATCTCACCTTTGTGGGACTTCCATGACTTTACTGACTTAGAACGTCCATGTATTATTTGTGAAGATTTAATCATCTTTTGCCCTTTCAAGCATTTAGTAGGGTAACTAGATCAATGTTAGTTTTTAATAAATGTTAGTTATTATAGTTTTTATTAGACTAATCCCGGAGTTTGACACATATGCCGTATTGTTTAGTGAATGAATCAGTGAGTAAGTTAATCAGTCAGTGATGGACGATACTTGAGTAGCTGATGTATATTATCAACTGATGATACCAAACTTCCTTTTCCTCCTTTGTTGGCCCTTGCCTGGAAGTTTTAGAATGCCAGCTGGAGCTAAAGATGCCTGTCTGTGTTGCTCTATGTTTTGTTAACATGCAGCCATCTGGAATGATCTCCACGGAGTAGATGAAAAGTTGTAAGACAAGCAGCTTTGCACAATAATACTTTTGTGACAGACTGAGCCCCAGTTATTGCCAGTTGAAGAATATGTGTAAATTCCCTAAGGGCATCCGATGAATCAATATAACAGCGCTCCTCTAATGAGCAATCACTTTAAGGACAAGATGTATACTCTTAATTACTTCTTTGCCCTAACTTTGGGTATAATAAAGAGCTCATTTTGCCATTTATTTATGAGCATATGTATATATATTTGACAGCGATCAAGTGTCATTCCTTTCATACACTAGAATTACAGTCCATCATCTACCCATAGTGTACACCTGTAATCCCAGCACTCTGGAAGATGATGGCAGGGAGATCATAAGTTTGATCCTGGCATGGGCTGGAAGTGTTTCTCAGTGTAAAGATCCTGGATTTATCTCTTACTAAAAAATAAAGCTAGGAAAAAAGGTACACAATTTTTAAATTTACATATGAGGAGAAACTACATCACTTACAGAGGAAAACTGCACTGTAATTCCTCAACTAACAAATGCTTTCCTCAAAATTAAAATAATGTACATTATAATGATTTACATTAACCACAGTATTGTTCTTTTTCCTCCTGAAAGCATGATAAGCTCTATAAAACCTATCTGAATCAGCGTGCTTGGGAAGCTGAGACAGGAAGATCACTGCATGTTCAAGGCCAGCTGGGCCACACAGTGAGTTCAAGCCTAGCCTGAAACTCCATAGCATGATTCCATCTCTTTGGAAAGGAAAAGAAAAAAACCTTAGTAAAGAGAGTCAAATGCAGACCCTTCAAATTTCCCTGTTATGTAGATACACAAAAGAATTAAAAGAATCATATGACAGTGACACAGGTGCACCCATGTTTATAGCAGCTCACTTTGTAGTAGCTAAATCTTGGAATAGCCAAATACCGATACTGGATAAAGGAGAAATGGGTCTTTGTTTGTTTTTTAATAAAATGGAGTATTACTGAGCCATAAATATTGACAAATTAGAAACATTTATACTCAAATGGATGCAACTTGAGGAGGTACTCTTAAGTGAAATAAATAGGATACACACGTGTAAATACCATATCATAGATCTAGTATGAGAAACTGAAGGTGTAAATGAGCTCCAGAAGGTATGATAGGTATTATGAAATAGGAAGAAAATGTTCAAAGGGAAAAGGGAAAGGGGAGGCAGGAGAAAGTGAAGAAGGGAAAGAAAAAAATTTAGTGGTAAAAACAAGAAAAAATGGAAACAAACCTTAAGTAAATAGGGGGTAGGTAAGGAGGGCAGGAGAACGGGAAAAGTGAGAATCGAGATACATCATTACAATTATACATTCTCAATGCTGAATATGATCATGATGTATATCTAAAATGTACCAATAAACCAAATAAAGGAAAAAAAGAAAGTCAAATACATAGTAGGGCAGGACTGTAAACTTTTTCTATGAAAAAGATACTTTTAAATGGGAAAAGACTAACTAGGCAGTCACCACTCACTACTTTGTCTGCATCCAGCTCATCCTAGAGAGAACTAAAACCTCATATAGTTTTAAAGATAAATGAACTATTACAGCTTTTAAAAAAGCTTCTAACTCTGAATAACCAGTGTCAGCTAAGCAAACCACAAACAAGAACCTAAACACTTGAACACTTCCATAACACTGCTTATCTTTCCCAGAGCACTTTCAGTATATGTAAAAGTAATATATTGCAAATTTAATCATAAATTTAAAAATTAAAATATTTCCATTGGAGCAGAGCAGAAGTTTGGTGAGTTCATGCATCAGGGCTGCTGAAGCTAGTCTCGTACCTATATCACAATTCTTGACCTTCAAGTCTGAGAACCATTTTGACATCACCTCTCACATTTATTCTCCCAGCATTTGGACAAACACATTCCAACACTATCTTTTATAGACACTATATTAACATTAGAAGCCAGATTCATCACACCTCCCTAAGGTTTGCTGCAAGCCCCAGAGGAATGCTCTTACGGAACCAAAAATCACACCTGTTCTTGAGCTTTCTTATACATCATGGAAGAAGCATCCTGACTCACTCGTCTAGAGATGGTGAGCTATAGCCCTCCCAATAGATCATTGGAAAATTATCTTTGGGCCATTAGTTTAACTTTAATTTATGCTTTCCCTCAATTCCTGTTTGACATATTCACAATTTCTATCATCAAAGAGAAAACATAATAAAACATTGTATAACTGCTCAGAAAAACAGCTACACTAACCTGTATTTCCTTACCAACAATAATTATGCTATAATAATTACCATCAGTACAATAGGCAAGGCAGAATATGTTTGTAGTATGACAAAAGCCCTAGAAAGGTTACTTTTCAACATAATTTTAGAAATATTTCTATGGAAATGGAGTGGTTGGGCATAGATTGGGAACATCAAAGATGGAATTTGAGTATCACCTTTTTTTTTTTTTTTTTTTTAAGGTTTTTTGAGACAAGGTCTCGCTTTGTGGTTCAGGCTGGCCCTGAGCTCAGACTTAAATCACATCAGCAATCCTCCTGCCTCTGCCTCCCGAGTGCTGGGATGACAGGCGTGAGCCACCACGCCCGGCACTGTGGTGTGAGGTTCTGATTGCTGCTGGGCGTGAGTCTCCACACCCAGTATGGTATGTGGTTACCGGGGATCGAACCCGGGTCCTTGCGCTTGCATGACAGGCCCCGGAACCATTGAGCTAAATCCCCGGCCCTGAGTATCACCTTTTAAGGACTCTTTCCTCCCAATATTCTTTTTGTTTCGTTTCATTTTGTTTACGGAATACTTCAGACAGTCCAGACGTGCTAATGGGCATTACAGTCAGACTTTGAGCAAATGAAATGTCTAAGTATAGCTGGTATTGTCTCCAATAGTGATGCTACCTTGTTACCCTGGAGAGGAGTTAATGAGATAAACCACAAAAAGCAGCCAGCCTAATCACATATGATAATGGTAGTATGAGAAAATGAGAATACACCAGATTTGAAGCGAGAGGTTCACTGTCATTTACCAGTTGGAGAACCAGAACTGAACCAAGAGCTATCTGCGTTCTAACATATTTACTATTCTACAGAGTATCTGATGCAATAAAGCTTTTGTGTTGGAATGAAGGCTTCTCTTTGGCTTGTTGGCATGTCTTAGGTTACACCAAATCCACAATGCAAGTCGGCAAATTCCTGTGTGCCAAGTCACTAAACCAGAATGCCTGGGGTAACAGCCTGCTGATGCTCCAAAGCTTACCATGAAAAATATACTTCCTTTTACTATAACTATAGCTTCATTTAAATATACTTCATTTACACTTGCAAAATAAATTTCCCATTGCCTATTGTTTTTATTCAATGTCCTTACTGATCATCTAATCCCTCTTTAATTGTCATGGTAGAAAGACCAAAGTTCCTTGCACAGGCAGTAGTCGGTACACACACAAAAAAATTTTTTTTTTACTATTTTAACTCTTTATTTCAACTCCTACCCTCCTAGCTTCCTGAGTGACTGGACATATCTTCAGTGTGATTTAACCTCTTCTGCATCCTTGTACTTTCTGAGCACCACTTTCCCAGTAATAATTTCCAATAAATGCCATGGAATCCTCACAATATACTTTTGAGGAAGGCACTTTCCTTATCCCTATTTGATGAATGAAGAATGAGAAGCACAAGAACACTCAGTAATCTATGGAAGGTCACAGGGCAGAGCTGGGATTTGAACCTAAGCAGTCCAGTTCAAAGCCCAGCCTAACTCATTCAGTCCAATTCCTCTCCACTAAGTCCAGTTACTTCTTGTTCTAAGTCTTGGTGTCCTCACCCATTAACAGGAATGTTGATACTATTACCATATAGAGTTGTTCTAATGACAAAAATATCAGTGACATTCTACAAATACTACCAATATTAATTGTTTTTTCACTTATATTGTTACAATGACCTATCAAGTATTATTTAATTGAAAGATATAAACATTGTGAAATATACAAGCAAGAATCAACCAGAAGTTCCAACTTGAGAAGAGTTATAATTTTCTCAAAATCCCATTCCAGGATTTCCTGGCTCATATTATTAGCTATAGCAGAAATCTTGTTATAATAAACCCCAAGTAATATAGCTATTGCCACCTAAGGGTTCTCTTTCTCCTTCTCTTTCCTTGTCTGGTTTTCAGATCACCAGATAGCCAACTAAAACACAAGGTTACTGGGAATGCAAGGTGAGAATTAATCTAATGCATATTCACACCTCAGTTCCTGTAGGCAATATTAATGCACCTGTTTCCATGAGGAGTCCAAGTCTACAGAAATGAAAACACATTATTTTCTTGGCTCTTAAGGTCACACACTCAATTCTCTTCCAAGTTCTCCAAAGAGATGATTAACTTCCTAGGTTCAAGATACTCCCTAGGGTCCATCAATATGTCACTTAATAAGGGGTTTCTCAAGTTGCCTTTAATTGTGATGGGTTTTAAAAATCTAACTATTTAATAGCTCTGGATAGGATTTTTTTCAAGATTATAAGAAATGTTTTAAATTTCTGCCTCTTCTGGAGAACAATCATTGTAATAACTACTATGCTTACTTCCAAAGTATGATAATCAGGACAGAGAATTTCCAGAGTAAGCAGTCTCAGAAAATCCCAAGACTGGCAAATGACTCCTCAGTTGAATCTTCCAAATCTGTTACTACCTCCCTTGTTGGATCTTCAAAGAGGGCATGTAAAATACAATGCTCCTAGACTGACTAAATAGCTACTGTTTTAAATTTATGCTTGTTTTATTAAAACACAAGATAGCAACAATATTTGGTATATACATTTTTTTGAGACAGGGTCTCACTATTTTTGTAGTTCAGGCTGGCCCTGAGCTCAGCCTTGAACTCACAGCAATCCTCCTGCCTCTGCCTCCCCAGTGCTGGGATTATAGGCATGAGCCACCACTCCTGGCACTGTGGTATGTGGTTCTGATTGCTGGTGTGCTTGAGTCTCCACACTTGGCATTGTACGTGGTTCCTGGGGATCAAACCCAGGCCCTTGCACTGGCAAGGCAGGTGCTGGATCCACTGAGCTAAATCTCCGGGCCAATATTTGGTATATGCTAAAAGGAGTAGGCATGATTCTTTTTTAAAATTGAGATTAAAATCCACAGACTATAAAATTCACACTGTAATGTGTACAATTCAGTGATTTTAGTACACATACAAGGTTGTACAATCATTATCTATATCTAGTTTCAGAATATTTCATTACCCTAATAAGAAATCATATTCCTTAGCGGCCACTCCCTATCCTTCTATACTGCTAGATTATGACAACTACTAGCATACTTCCTCGGTTGGTATAGTAGTTATTACTGGTTGGTCTCAGTTCATTTGCCTATTCAGAACATTTTATATAAATATAATCATACAATAGGTGGTCTTTTGTGACACGTCTCTTTCATCTAGAACAATGTCTTTGCAATTCATCCATATTGCACTATGTATCACTGTTTCATTTCCTCTGTTGCTAAATAATCTTCCACTGAATGGCTAGACTACATTTTACTTATACATTAGTAAGTGAATAGTTGTTTCTACCATTTTGTTAATGGGAGCGTAGACCTGTACAACCCCTGTGGAGATCAGTTTGGAGATTACCCAAAAAACTATGATTAGAGGTGCCATTTGACCCTGCTATTCCTCTGCTAGGTATATACACACAAAAATTAAAAGGTTAATATCACAGCTACATATGTGCACCCATGTTTATAGCAGCTCGGTTTGTGATAGCTAAATCTTGGAAACAAACAAAATGTCCATCAACTGGAGACTGGATAAAAAAGTTGTGGTTCTTCTACAGAATGGAGTACTAAGCTTCCATAAAAAATATTGAGTGAATCATTTGTACTCAAATGGACGTACCTTCAGGACATCCTCATAAGTGAAATAAATAGGTCACAGATGTGTAAATATCATATCTTTTCTCTGGTATGTGAAAACGAAGATGTAAATGATTCTAGAATGTATGTCATATATTGTGAAACAGAAAATATTCAAAGTGAAATGAGGTGAAGGGGTAAATAACAAGAGGAAAAATAAAGAGATTATAACAAAAAAGAAAGGAAACAAAAGCTTATGTATATAGGGTGTGGGGGGGTAGGGTGGGTAGGGGTATGGGGAAAAAATGAGAATAAAGTTGTGTCACATTCTGGTACAAAATCTCATTGTTGAGTGCAATCATGATGTGTATATATAATGTACCAAGAAAGATTTCAATTAAGGAAAAAAAGTGGCATATCTTCAGGATGTGGGAGAACCATTTTCAGCACACAAAATCCCTCAGTCAATCACTAGATTGTGGTATGAAACACAATTTCATTTATTCAAGCACCAGATTGGAAGAATCAGAATCTCACTATCAAAACAAAACTTCTTTTATTTTCTGCAAATCTTTAATGTATCATGACATGTATAAGAGTCAAAGTTTATTTATTTGGATATAACATTTGGATGAACCATAAAATACAGATGGAGCCTTAAATAAAATAAAAGTTAAAAATAAAGTTAGAAGGAGAAAAAATATTCTCTGCAGGTAATTTTACATTGAATTATAAAATTTACTATACATATTCAATGAAATCCCAGCAGCATATTTCACAGATCTAGAGAAAATAATCCAAAACTTCATGTGGAACCACAAGAGACCTAGAATAACAAAAGCAATTCCAGGCAACAAGCACATGGCAGGGGGTATTACAATCCCCAGATTGAAGCCATACTACAAAACCACTGTGATAAAAATAAAATAGCATGATACTGGCAAAAAAAAAAAAAAAGATCCAAGGATCAGTGGAACAGACTAGATGACCCATAAATAACCACAGATACATTAAGCCACCTCATATTTGACAAAGGTGCCAAAAACTTCAATGGAAGAAAAATGGCCTCTTTAACAAATGGTGCTGGAAAAACTGGTTTTCAACCTGCTGAAGACTAAAGTTAGATCTGTCTCTTTAAACAGGTACTAAACTGAAGTTAAAGTGGATTAGAGGCCTAAATATTAAAAGAGAAGCGTTAAATCTGCTTGAAGATAAGTTAGGTAGAACTCTAAGTGACAATGGCATAGGAAAAGCCTTTATGAACAAAACCTCAGTAGCACGCGAGCTAACAGAAAGAATTAACAATTGGGATCTCATCTTATTAAAAAGATTCTGCACAGCAAGAGAAACCACCAACAGAGTGAAAAGATAACGTATAATATGGGAAAAAAATTTTACCAGCTGTTTCTCAGACAAAGGGCTAATATCTAGAGTACATAAAGAACTTTAAAAATTAGCCCTCACCCCTTCTCCACTGTGGGTGTGAATGTGGACTGGTGCAACCACTGTGGAGATCAGAGTGGAGATTCCTCAGAAGCTAGGATTAGACGTCCCACTTCACTCTTCTATTTCCAGTTTTAGTATATGTGCTGCTTAAGTGAGCACTGAGTGCTATTTCTCTATTAGGTACATACATGAAACAATTAAAAGAATCATACTATAGTGACATATATGCACCATGTTTATAGCAGCTGTTTGTAGTAGCCAAATCTTAGAAACAACTCAAATACCTATCAACAGGAGACTAGATAAAGAAGATTTGTTTTTTTTTTTTAGTAAAATGATGTATTACTCAGCCATAAAGAATGATAAAATTGAGTCATTTATACTCCAGTAGATGTACCTTGATGACTTACTCATAAGTGAAATACATAGGACACATATGTATAAATACCATTTATTTTTCTCTAGTATGAGAAACTGAAGCTGTAAACAAATGCCAAAATGTATGATAAGTACTATAAAATAGGAAGAATATTCAAAAGGCAAAGGAAAGGGCAAGTAGGAGAGAGTAAAGAAGGGACATTTGATGGTAAAAAAAAGAAAAAAACCAAATTTTATGTATTAGAGGGTATTGGGGATTGTAGGGGGGACAGGGGAACGGGAAAAAATGAGAATCAAGATGTGTCATGCACAGGTACAAGATCTCAATGTTGAATGTGATCATGATATGTATATAAAATGTACCAATAAAATCAATTAAGAAATAAAAATAAATTATAAAATCTATATCATATACTCAAAGCCCAGCAAGACCTATAGACTTCATTAATCTCCCACTCCATACTCAATCTCAGTTAGATTTCTCAAGTTCTTCAAGTATATTATATTCCCTCTTAAATAGGTTATTGGTTCTTGCCAGAGGGAAATCCTCCTGCTTATATGCCTTTTTTCCACTGAGATATCCCATACCTCACTAGTCCTTGTGTCCATTTCCCTTCACTACTGTGAAAAATCATCACAAATTCAGTGGTGCAAAATAATACAGATATAGGGGCCGGGGAGTTAGCTCAGTGGTTCCGGCGCCTGTCTTGCAAGTGCAAGGACCCGGGTTCGATTCCCCGGTAACCACATAACATTACTGGGTGTGGAGACCCACACCCAGCAGCAACCAGTACCACATACCACAGCGCTGGGCGTGGTGGCTCATGCCTGTAATCCCAGCACTTGGGAGGCAGAGGCAGGAGGATTGTGATGTGAGTTGGAGGCTGAGCTCAGGGTCAGCCTGAACCACAAAGCGAGACCCTGTCTCCAAAAACCTAAAAAAAAAATAATAATAATAATAATTCAGATATATTCTTCTATAACTTCTCAGCTCGGAAGCTTCCCAAGGCCAAGGTCAAGATGTCTATAGAGTTGTATTCTTTCTTTGGACTCTAAGAAAGATCTGTCCCCTTGCTTTTTCCTACTTCTGGAGGTTGCCATATCACTTGGCCTATGGATCTTTCTTCCATCTTCAAAACCAGCAAAGTAGCTTCTTCATAATCTCTCCTCCTCTCCTCTTATAGCTCTGTCTCCTTTTCCACTTCTCTCCAGACTTCCTCTCTTATTCTATCTCTTTCCCTCAACCTCTTTCCAACTAACCCTCCTGCTTCCCTCTTATGATGGCCCTTGTGGTTGCATTGATCCACCCAGGTAATCCACGATAATCTCAGCTCCACAAAGTTTCTTATAAAGTGGCTTATTCACAAGTTTGGGGGATTAACTTGTGAACATTTTGGGGGAGGCATTATTCTCTTTACCACAACTCTCCTGTCATAATGCCCTAGCACACTGGATAAGTACAAATATTTATTAATCAAAATCATTGTTATCATAGGCTATAAGCACCTATAAGGCCAAGCCTCTTTGCTCTCCATATACCCTAAAGGATCAGGGCATAGCTGGCACTCAATAGATATTTAATAATGACCTAGCCAAGTGGCCAGTTTGGTTTTGCTAGATCAGAGCTCCTGAAAGATAGGGAGAAAGAAAGCTAAGCTGCTACGATAAAAGGAATTCTAATGTCTAGCTAAGCAGGTTGCATTTCAGTCCATACACAGTGAGATTCATCAAAAGTTTTTGACCAGGAGCTTAACGATGTTACAACTGTGTCCTTGGAGTTTGAGGTTAAGATGAGAACAGAATCAACAGAAGGCAGGGTGACCAACTAGGGGCTACAGCCAGTGAGACCTCAAATAAGGCAGTGGCAATGAGAACGAAAAGCTAGGAGAGCTGTTAGGACTCAAATACATTTTACCCAAATCCTTTCTAAAATGAAAGCAGTAAACATTACAGGATGAGATACCTTGTAGAAGAGTAAAGAGAGAAAAGAAGAGGATAGTGGAAGACATTCTGGTTTGGTAATCCTAGGCAAATGGAAGAATGGTGAGATGATCCAAGACAATGAATACATAAAGTGGAGAAAGGGGAACTTATTTGTTACTCTCTAGTTATGTAGACTCTGGGTTTAATGACCACCTTTAACCAGATTTTCAGCAGGAATTTTTAAAAATTCCACTCAAACATAAGATCCTGGACACAGGATCACAGTGTCCAGGACACTGGACACAGTGAGGAGTTTCCCTTAGAGAGATGATGACTGAAGTCACTAAAGTAAATGAGATAATCAAAGGAGAATTACTTGAATGATAAACAGAGTGATGCATATGGCTGGACAAGGCCAGAGAAAAACGAACAGGACAAGGCCTTAGACATGAGGAGGAAACTGAGATTCCCAGCGGGTAGAGAAGGAAAACTAAGGAAAGAGTGTACTCTTAGTTCCTCCTGGAAGTCTGGTCAAAGGAAGAATAGTAAACTAAAGAAGGATAAACTGAAGATGTTTTTAGGTAAATTGACTCATTTTGAGACTATAATTTTAATAGAAATAAATCAGCCACACAAGTTTAATGATCACGTTGATTCTCTTGTGTGAGAAACCCAAAGTGTCAATAAGAAGCAAAATGGGGGATTGATGTAAGGAGTAGGAGGAATTTGTCCAAATGAGAAAGGGATCAAGGGAGAATGAGTGGTAAGGGAAAGAAAAGAAATAATATTTTAAAAAGAAAGAGAACTAAGGGGAAAAGTGGAAACAGAGCTTTCATAAATGGGGAATGGAGGAAGGGTGGAATGGACAGGAGGAGAATAGAGAAAAAAGAATTAAGATATATTTTGTACAGGTACAAATTTTTCATGGTGAATGTGGTCATTTTGTATTGGAAGCGCACACTAATAAATAAATTTTTAAGAACCTTGTAATTTGGGGACCTCTGAGCAAATTGTTTAAGAAAGAATTGAGACTCACCAAAGCCAAGGTTTGCGGGTCTCAGAGCAGGGGCTCGCCCCCTTCAGTATGCTATCTCATTTTTGACAAAGGAACCAAACACCCTCAGTGGAGGAAGGATAGCCTCTTTAACAAATGGTGCTGGAAAAACTGGACTTTAACCTGCCAAAGACTAAAGCTAGACCTAGCTTTAGACCGTGTACTAAAATAAAATCAAAGTGGATTAGGGACCTAAATATTAAAACAGACACACTAAACCTGCTACAAAACAGGTTAGGTAAAACTCTTGAAGACACTGGTTTGGGGAAAGATTTCATGAACAAATCCCCCATAGCACAACAACTGGTAGAAGAAATCGATAAATGGGATCTCATCCTATTGAGAGGTTTCTACACAGCAAAAGAAACCACCAGCAAAAAGGCAACCAACAACATGGGAAAGAATCTTTACCAGCCGCCTCTCAGACAAAGGGCTACTATCTAGAATATATAAAGGGCTCAAAAAAATCAATCCACCCAAATATGAAGACCCAATTCAAAAATGGGCATCTAAAACAAACAGACACTTTTCAGAGGAAGAAATAAAAGCAGCTAAGAAGCATATGAAGAAATGTTCAACATCACTAGTCATTCGAGAGATGCAGATGAAAACAATATTAAGATTTCATCTCACTCCACAAAGAATGGCTGCCATTTTAGAATCAGTCAGCAACAAATGTTGGCAAGACTACAGAGAAGAAGGAACCCTTCTCCACTCTTGGTGGGAATGTAGACTCGTACAACCCCTGTGGAGCATAGTTTGGAAATTCCTCAAAAAGCTAGGACTGGAGGTCCCACTTGACCAAGCCATCACTCTGCTAGGTATATACACAAAAGAACTAAAAGATTCATATCACAATGACATATGTGCACCTGTTTATAGGAGCTCAGTTTGTGATTGCTACATCTTGGAAACAACCCAAATGTCCATCAAGTGGAGACTGGATAAAAAAGTTGTGATTCTTCTACACAATGGAGTATTACTCTGCCTTAAAAAATGATGAGTTTGAATCATTTATACTTAAATGGACGTACCTTGAGGACATCCTCATAAGTGAAATAAATAGGTCACAGGTCTGTAAATATCATATCTTTTCTCTGGTATGAGAAAATCAAGATGTAAATGGGTTCTAGAATGTATGTTATATATTGTGAAATACAGAACACTCAAAGCCTAATGGAGTCAAGGGGGAAAAATAATGAGATTATAACAAAAAGAAAGGAAACAAAGTTTATGTATATAGGGGGTGGGGGTGGTAGGGTGGGTAGGGCTAGGGGAAAAAATGAGAATTAAGTTGTGTCATATACTGGTACTAATTCTCATTGTTGAATGCAACCATGAAGTGTATATGTAATGTACCAATAAAGATTTCAATAAAAAAGAAAGAATTGAAGATAGAAAAGAGATTCAAGGTTTCCTGGAGAATGGAAAGAGTCATGGTCACTTATTCTGTCCAGAAGTTTGGCAGTTTACTTTGAGAATCAAGAAAGATTTCAGGGTAATTCTGCACTCAATTTGAGTTTTAGCTTCTTAACCTTTTTGTTTTCCAGTTTCTTTCTTTAACTGTAAAATAAAGAAGTCCAACCCTAAAATCCTAAAATTCTGGTGCAAGTTCAATTTCTAAGCATGTGTGAGGTTGTTTTCACAGTAAGTTAAAAATCACCTCCAAAAGGAATTCTACCAGAGACATAGTTAAGAAAGAGAAAGGATAAAAGTTAAGTTTTTCTGCCTTAAAAATTCTTCAAGGATTATGATGATTCTACTTATAATTTCTTATAAAACACTGTCAATTTCCTGTTTGAAGCTATTCTGTTCTAATTACTTCCTCTTTGGTGATACAGGTGCACTACTATTTTTAATCACAATATAATTCCTCTCTACCACACTTTAAATGTTAGCTCTAATTTCATTCATCATATATTTATTTTTCAATTCTCCCCTAGAGATATGTTAGGATATTCCACATTTTTGTACGTTCACACGTATTTTCCAATTGAAAGCGTTGGTTGACAAATACCAGGTAAGAAGAAGGTAGTTACAGGGTTGTGCAGCTGGAAGTATGAGAGAAGATGGTGCTGAAACACGAAACCTAAAATCAGTTTCTTCTACCCAGAGGGTCTCCATCTTTGTACTACTGACACTGCAGGATACTTCTTTGTTATGAGGGGGTGTCCTTTGCATTGTAGAATGTTTAGCAGCACTTCGTTTCCACTCTCTAGATCCTAATAGTGCACCCCAGTCAGTGCTAGCAATAAAGAATGCCATCAGCCATCACCAAATAGACTCTGGGGGTACAATCTGTCTCTGGCTTGAGAATCACTGATCTAACTCCAGAAAAAGGCCAGATTTTAAGAAAGCAAGGATGAGTAAGAGTTCTGCAATCAAGCACTTGAACAGTGCAAGAAAAACAATTTGCCAAAAATGGGGAAGTAGGAAATATTAGGTTTATACACCAATTTCCATGTATTTA
>PVIR01010324.1:23791-50485 GCA_004026965.1 Petromus typicus
GGTTTTTTTGAGACAGGGTCTCGCTTTGTGGTTCAGGCTGGCCCTGAGCTCAGCCTCAAACTCACATCACAATCCTCCTGCCTCTGCCTCCCGAGTGCTGGGATGACAGGCGTGAGCCACCACGCCCGGCACTGTGGTATGTGGTACTGGTTGCTGCTGGGCGTGAGTCTCCACACCCAGTATTGTTATGTGGTTACCGAGGAATCAAACCTGGGTCCTTGCGCTTGCAAGACAGGCGCCGGAACCACTGAGCTAACTCCCCGGCCCATCTACAGCAGTTTCTTGCATTTGGTATGACTGTCTTGGCCAGATAATTCTTTGTAGGACTGTCCTGAACACTGTCAGGTGCTTAGCAGCATCCCTCCCCCCTGAAGTAGATGCCAATAGCAACTTCCCTGTGGTAGGTGGAGTAAGGTTCCACCAGAGATATCCATACCTGTATCCTTGTTAACTGTGAGTACAACATGGCAAGAGGGAATGAAGGTTTCATATGCAATTAAAGATCACTAATCAGATGGCTTTAAAATTATTCTGGATTATCCAGGTGAGTCCAGTGTATTCACAGAGTCCTGAAGACAGTCAAAGGAAGATATGATTAAGGAAGAAAGTTCAGGTGTGTGACACAATTGACTGAAGATGAAGGAAGGGAGCCAATGGCCAAGGAAAGAGAACAGACCTTAGAGACTTCAGAAGGACCAGTCTTTCCAGTGCCTTGAATTTAGCAAAACCTGATAGAACCTCTGATCCCCAAAACTGTAAGATAATAAGTTTGTCTTGCTTTGAGCCATAAAATTTTTAACTATTTGTTACGGCAGTTAGGAAAGCAATACACTGCCTTCAGCACTTTTGACTCAACATTGTGTCTTCAGACGTTTCTGAGTGTCCTCTAGGAACCAAGTCAGATTCAGAGTCACTGCTCTATATAATAGTGCCCGAACTCTTGAGAAATGCACAGGGATACTGTTTAAACTACCTTCTAAACATGATCATCCAGCAAAGAGGGAGACACCTGAGGAGCTGCAGGCGCATCAAGCTTATCCCTTAAGAAACACCCAACATCCTCTCACATCTCTGCAGATATGCCATGGGGCTCTTTGAAGAGCAGAAAATGTGCTTTTGCTCTTTTGTCATGTTTACCACCTCTATAATAATCTCCCCCCCCTCAGTTTGCTAGAATTCTAGTTTTATCAAGTTAGTATCATGAAAACCTTGTGCTTGCTGCATATATTAAACAGCAGGGTCCTAGCATTCCTTTCCAAGCACATTATTTCTCTGAAGCTCCTATAATAATTCTTGTTCAAAATTCTGGCATTACCAACATCTCTGTGCCTGTGTGTATTTATTCTGTCTCTCTCATCTAGAGATAGCTTTCCTTTTACCCTATGTAAATGGCAGACATCTTTGAGAATCATGTTGAAGTATTCTCTGTCCAGTGAAGACTTTAATGGAACCCAGTGCCCCCTACAAAGGAGAGGGAATTACTACTCTTCCCACTTTAGTTTCCCATGGTGCTGATCCTTCTGTACTATGCCCACTGGTTGGTTAATCTGTCTACTCATTAGAGAGGGAGTTCTTTAACAGTTGAGGGCATATTGCAGTCTCTCTGCTTGCCTGGTGACTAGAGAAATGCTTCTGATTAAGAAAAATGTCTGTGATCCGAGGACAATGGCACACACTTGTAACTTCACCAACTCTGGAAGCTAAAGCAAGATCACAAGTTTTAGGTCAGCTTGGTCAGCTTAGTGAGAACTTGTTTCAAAATAAAAAAAATAAACAAATAAAAGGGGCTGAGGATGTAACTCAGGGCTCCCTTGGTTCAACCCATAGTATCAAAAACAGTGCCTTTGACATGAATGAAGAAAAATATAGAAGTCATGGATGGATATAAAGAAATCAACTTAATTATGTCAGTTCTGGGCATAATCCCACCTCTCATCCCAAGAATTGGAAGGGTTCCAGGATTGAACCCGGGCAGGGGTCGATCTGAACGCGGGCAGGGGTAGATCTCAGCTGCTAAGAACACAAGTTGAGAAGCATGCACCAGTTCTCACTGTGTACCATGTAGCTCTTTGTCATCTCCCCTTCTCCACTCATACATACAGCATGTCCATAAAACAGATTCTGTTAAAGCAATATTGAAACATAATGTGGAGATATGAAGAGTCACACCTGATTTTGTCTAATACTTTCCAGAATTCATCCATTAGAAAGCCACTTACCGACACCAAGTGAGCACAAGGAATAGGGCTGCAGGCATTTATGCGAGGTTTAGGAGCACTATCCATTGCATCAGTAGTTTAGGTTAAATCAAGAGAATCTGCTGAAATCCATTAACTGGAAATGGACGTGCCCCATCGCTGGCTAAACCTGAAAATGAATTCTCAGGTTTTCCTATGGATTCAAGGGTAGAGAAATAGAACATTTATAGCAATTGTTCCAGGTACATGAGGTCTCCAGGCCTGACTTCACAGGGATGTTCATAGTTTGGGAACTAGAAGAAGGAACCCTTGAAAACTCATGGGCACTCTGCTAGTCCTCTTGTGGGCATCACAAGACAGCCAGAATGGGGCGCTACATTCAACTTCACTAAGGTAGCTGCTCTCAACCGAGACCATTTTTTACTCCCAGCTAATATTTGGCAGTTTCTGGAGACACATTTTCGTCATACTTTGAGAGGAGTATTACAGGCATCTAGCGGGTAGAAACCAGGGATGCTGCTCAACATCCTGAAGCATGGAGGACAGACAGACAGCCCCACAGCAAAGAAAGCTTCATCCGCAGATGTCAATAATGTCAAGGCTGAGATTTCCTGAGCTAAAGTAACCACGAAAGGCATAAGGATTGAATCTGTAAGTGCCAGACCCCTCCATGGCCGCTAAGCAAGAGTGCAAGGTGCCGGCTTGCTGGACTGCTGACAATCATTAATAGAGATTCTCTTTCAGGACAAAGAATGCAGCTTGTTTGCTAATGAGAAGGACAAGCAGTACCAAGTAGGATGGATTTTCTTGGTCACTGAGAGAGTTCTGAGGTATACAAGCTTTTAAAATTAATCCAGATTAATAAATCCCAGACCTGGGATTTAAGTTAGGTTATCTTGGCCTCCACTAAACAAAATCATCATCAGACCTGCACACCAGGATCCAATCCAATCATTTCATATCTGCCTCTACCATAAAGGGATTCCTGCTACACCATCCCTATACACACATAAAATTTTATGAAAAAAATCTATTTTTGCTAGATGGCTATGTACTTCATATTAATCACTGCAAAAAAGGTGAAAATCAAGGCATATGAGCTCCATGCAGAGTATTCCAACATGATAAGGAAATCAGATGTCGCTCAGTATTACTGCAGTCAGTTCAGATCCCTGTCCATTGACTATAAGATTTTCATGGATATGAAAAGAATTTTCAACAAGTGAGATGACCTACTGTCAAACACTATTTGGTCGTAAGAGCAATGAACAGTGTCTATGTAGTATATTCTGAATACAGTATGTGCAGTTGCTAAGAAAGCACCAACATTCCTAATAATACAATCAATTTCAAACATGAATGCCAGTGGCTCTCTAATCCAAGCAGCTGGCTTACTCTGTCATTTCTCTCAATTCTTTGGGATTAATCTGATAATGTGAGCTTCTGAAATGCAGCAGAAATCCAGCTTCCCCTAGAGAGCAAGAGTTCAACATTTTTCTATTTGATCCAGTTTCTAATACTAAGTTCCCTAGTTCGAAGTTAACACCTGCTTGTTGACTCAACTTATCTTGCTACTGCCCACCTTCCTCAGGAAAATAGGCAGCACAGGTAGTTAGATTCATTAATTTTGTTTGTCTGTTTGTAATCCATACCTCCTCAACAGCAGGAGTCACTCTGACACGTAACTAACATTTTATATATATATATATATATATATATATATATGTGTGTGTGTGTGTGTGTGTGTGTGTGTGTGTGTGTGTGTGTGTGATGCTAATATACCTGATACGTAATGCTGGTTTTTCTATTAAAACTGAACTCTAATAGTTATCTCCTATTGAGAAAGCTGAGAACGGTGTTGAATGTTGTTTTCAAACTGTTTTGCTTGGTTGTATTTCTTTTATTTAGTCTAAACCTCCAGCAATTACATAGTATCCCATTTCATTTCTGTATTGCTAACTGTGCTTTAAAATACTTCATTACAACTGATGGAATCTCCCTTCCCTTACGGAAACAAAGCCAAGGCAAATCTATAGAGTTTGTGGACTGAAAAGGATACAAGAATCGGTCATTTTTAAATCAACTACTATTTATTCTCTAAAAGCCTGCTGCTTTCCAAGTGCTCATCAACCACAGTCTCCTAATAGTTCTATTCTTCATTTTTAACCAGACAGCAAACATTTTAAGGGTATCAAATAGCTGCCTCTGAGTTCTCTATTTACTGTTGACTTCTGATTCATGTCTGTTTCACTAACTAGTAGTTGTCCTTCGTGGGATTTGGGCATATTTTCATGATATTTCATACTCCTAGGCAGAGAAAGTATTCAGTACCATGGATTTCTGAAGTTACACCTTTAGGGAAAAGAAATTCAAACTAGATATTTCTAGTAGTCCACAAAGACTCCACTCTGCCTCCCAAGCATGCACAAGCGCGCACACACATCCATACACACTCAACGACATCTTTTAGCATCATGTTCCTGAATTCTCTGTGGAACATCCAGATGGCACACATATCGAAACCTATTTCATCTGATCATTGCAGCTTACCAATAAATCATTTAAGTTTCAGAAAACATCAACGTTGGGTGAAGGAATAACCCTTCGAAATCGCCGGCAGCACAAGTAGGAAATGAGAACACGGTCTCTTCC
Organism: Petromus typicus; assembly: GCA_004026965.1. Lineage (NCBI taxonomy): Eukaryota > Metazoa > Chordata > Mammalia > Rodentia > Petromuridae > Petromus > Petromus typicus. The sequence goes on from PVIR01010324.1 coordinate 28,642, forward strand.
ACTAGCTTCCTCGCCTCCTCCAAAGTGGAGCTAACCAGCCCCTCAGGACAGCCACTCTAACACCCACTGAGGTCGCCCCTTGTCCCGACTCCAACAGCTACACCGTGCAAGCCCCTCGCTGGACACTTGCCATTACAAATACATTTTCTAAAATGTTAAAGAACTGCCTGGGGTTTCCCTCATCCCCGTGGAGCGAGGCCGTGAGGCGCCAGTCCCTACCTGGGACTTCCACACGATGTAGGGATGGCCGCGACTGTCGGGCGGGGGCTGAAACTTCCTCTGCTGGAGCCACCTCCTGGGAGAAGCAAAGATGCCATTGGGGCCTCCTCCAGACGAACAGAGGATGCTTGCCGCGCTGCGGCCGCTGCCAGGCCCCGCCAGGACCGCAGGCAGGTCCCAGGCCATGCTCTTCTTGAGACCACTGCGACCCAAAGGGACTTCGTAGTCGAAGTGGAAACTGCCCGAAGGCGACTTCTCCTGCGGGGTGCTGGGTGTGGAGAAGGACGAGCGGAGAGGTCTGGGTGTCGGGAGCCGGCTGGCCCGCGCGGCCGGGCTCCGGGGAGAAGACGCGGAGCGGGAGCCGAGACTTTCAGCCGCGGGCTGCGGGCAGGGGAGGCGGCCGGCCGTGGCCCCGCGAGCGCAGCCCTCTGCGCCCGTCTCGCTGCCGCAGCCGCCGATCAGCGCTGGGTCCAAGCTGCGGGTCTGGCGCAGCTTCCTCTTGGAGAAGCCCTTGGCCGAGGCCGCGCCGCCAGATGCGGGCGAAGAGCAAGAGAAGACGCTGTGGAGCAGGCTCTGCGCGGACATCGTGAAGCGGCTGCCCCGAGGGCCGAGTCCTGTCCCTGCCGCGGTCCGGTCCGGGAGGCTGCGCGCGGGGAGGAGAAGCGGCCTGGGGGAAGCCGCCGGGCGCGGCGCGCTGCGGCCAGAGCCCGGCTCACGCACCGCCGGCGCGCTCCCCGTGGCCCCGAGGGGACAGAAGCAGGACAGCCATCGCCCGCCTTCTAGGAAAAGGGGCTCCAACCGCCGCGTCCTTCCCCGGAGCTCCAGCGGCCAGCGGCATAGGACAGAGGCGGGCGGAGGTCAGGCGCTGTCTAGGTCCCTAACTCCGACCCGCCTGCGCCACTCCCCCTTCCCCGCGCGGCCAGGACTCCCCGGGCCGGGCCGCTCCGGGCTGGGGACAGCTTCGAAGTCCGCAGTAAGCTCCCCGCAGGCCGAGGACTGTCCAGAGGGCTGCGCAGCGGCTGCCCGGCGTGCGCCCCGCGCTCGGTGACGACGGCTGCCCGGAGCCCGGAGCCCGGAGCCCTGGGCGCACCCTCGCGGCGCCCCGTGTGCCTCTGAGCCCCGCCCGGCGGCTGCGCCCGCTCTTCGCCCAGCGAAGTCCGAGCGTGTGTGTCGGCGCTCGAGGCTGCTGCGGGACGCGGTCTGGCCGGGCAGCCGGGCACCGCGCCAGCCCCGCCCAGGGCCGCGCAGGGCGCGGGGGCTCCAGGGGCCCCGGTGCGGGAGAGCGGGCCGCGCGCCTGGCCGGGCAGGGAGCCGGCGCCCCCGCGCTCCGCGGCCAGCGACACTGGATACCCGCCGCAGGGCTGGGGCCCGGGCCGGCGCGGAGACGGGCGCACGCTCGCTCGCGCTGGAGGCGGCGGGCAAGGCAGTGGCCGGGCAGGGCCGGGCCAGGGGAACCGGCCCCGGAGCAGGAGGGAGCCTGGCCAGGAGAAAGCAAGACGGGAGCTCCTCCGGGCGCCAAACCCGGGAGCAACGCGGAGAGCGGGCAGCTGAGCTCAGACCCCGGTCTCCGGGGAGAAGGTCGGAGGACGCGAAGCCAACCTTCTCCTCCCCCAGACGGAGGGGCGCTCGAGCTCCGCTCACGTTTCTGGAAAGGCAGGGAAGTGTCAAATTGCACCCCACCCACTGGCGTCGGGTGGGCAGCCCCGACGGTCTGGGCTTGGGTTGAATCGCCCCCACACCACCACCACTGCCACCGTGTTGGGGTTTTAAAAGGAAGCGGAGAAGTGCCATCAAACGCCGTGGCCGTCCCTTAACTAGCGGAAGGTGGGACCTAAGCAAAGTGGAGAGGACAGGGTGCGCCCGGGGAAGCGGCAGAGCACTCTCCGCGAAGGAGGCAGGGCCCGCAGCCGCCCAGGCGCTCCGCAGCCGGCGCCCCAGACCGCGCAGGCGGGCCGGTCTCTCTGCTTCGGCAAGCGGGGACCTGGGAGACGCCGTCGGGTCAACATGCCTGGCTTCCACGTGAGTCTGGAAGCAGCTTCTCTGGCCCGACTGGACACCCGGGGCCAATAAAACACAAAGCCTCAGCCATCTCCTGGGGGGCTTTTGGATGCAAAGTTGAAGTTTTTCTGCAAGGTGTTTAACAACCACCTGAGCAGCGAGGAGACGGGAGCGCACACGACTGTCTGTGTTTGCGCTTCTGTGCGTCCTTTTACCACTTAGAGGGTGAAAGGAATTTTATAACAGTGGGAAGACGACGACCTTACCACTTCTTTTATTAAAAAGAATTTACGATGAAAGTATAAATACAGGGGTTTGACAAAAACAGTTGCCTCAGCAAATTGCTTAGGCTTGATTTTAGAATCTGTCCTTTATTCCCTGTAATATTATCGGGATACAAGTAACTTAAACTTTGCATCAAGGACCTATCTCCTTCTAGATGTTTGGACACCTAGGAACATGGCACAGCTCTGAAGGAGATACATCAGGAAGTCTAATTAGCTGAGAATTCTTTATCCCACGAAGGGCTGGGACTCATGAGTCTTCCCTGTGGACTACACTCCTTTCTCCAGAGAGCAATCTGAGTTGCTCCCTGTACCTTTAAGGAGTTGTATGCAGCTTGAAGACAGAATAAGATTCCAATTTCTTGTCACCCTTAAGACTGTCCATTCCTTCTCCCCTGAAACTCCTAAGTATTTTCAGAGGCTGTTGGTCAGTGGGCAGCTGAGAGACAGCACGATTCCTTGATGGTCCCCCTGACTACACATCTCCAAATTACCCTGGGCGGTGCTGTCTTCCCTCCTCATACAGTCAAGTGTGGGTCTTGCCTGCCTTTTCCCGGGTAACAAACAAATACCTGGTAACTTGTCACTAATAATGAAAACAGTACTAGTCTGTACTACTAGAATAGCAGCGCATGGTTATGCCTTATTAGATTTTGGCATTTGAGGTAGATTCTGAACAGAGTTACACTTCACAGGACCACTTTTAACTCAAGGGAGTTGAGTAAGTGTAATTTATAGTGCATATGAGTTCTATATCTCTAGACCCATATGATGGACATGAGGTGGAAAGCACAGTTTGTCCCAATCACCTAGGGCTACTATGAATCACCTAGAGACACTAGGCATTCGTTCATCGTCATGGGTCAAGAGACGGTGAGCAGAATTCTTCTATTGGCCTTCCCGGGGCTTGGGGTACACACACGCCATTTAATTCATCAGCTTATTGCCGATGGGTCTTGATCTTCCATTAGCCTGAGACTTGCTTTATGGTTGGGAACAATAAATAAGTTATTTTAAATACATTTTTGTGAGGCTTTACCAGGGACATGGCTTAAGAAGCACATTGTGAAGTGATTCTGTTGTGTGAAGTTCATGGAGTGTACTGAAGGAAACCTCACTGGTATGGACCAAGCACGCAGACTGGCTCCTTGATACATCAAGAGGTGCAGGAACATGAGATGTGTGAGGCTGTTCCCAGCATGATGCAGCATACTGTTCTATGTACACACTTTTTAAAGTGGGAATATACTCTACAATAATAAGTATGCATATACCAGCCATGTAGTCATTATTATAATCAAGTATTATACACTCTACAGAATTGTATGTGCTCTACTTTTATGAAAGCACATATTCATTTACACCAACTTCTCTATAAACCCAAGACCAATGGATTACACTGTTACATCAACAGTTTTTCAGCTCCGGTATCATCGTATGGGACCTTGATGTATATGGTCCACCTGAAATGTCCTCTAGAGGAAATGACTGTAATCATTTCACTAACCTGGAGCTTCTTTTAAGAACTCAGTTGATGTAAATATGAGCACATTTGAAACACAGGTAGAAATGTGGTGGGTCTTCTGGAAAAAAAATTTATGAAATTACTTGAATTTGCTTTTTGATATTTTAAAAACTATTTTGATTTTCAACCTGACAGGACTAGCTTTATACTGCAATCATGACTTACAGTAGGCATATTCATTACTCCCATTTAGGGCGTCCTGTTTTATTCTTGTTTGTTACATAATCCCTCCCACATTGCTCTTTCTGATTGACTGTCAGATTATGCCAAATACATCTAAGGAAGATCTATGGTTTTCATTTACACTTTCAAGACCAAGTGATTGTGTTACTTTCATCCCCAGAATTTTGCTTACAATTCACCAGCTAGCTTCAAAAGCAATATAACTTCTGGTCTAAAACAAATGATTTTAAAATACACTTTAAAATAAGTCTCTGAGATTCTGCTTCATTATTAGGACATTTGCTATTAAAAAGTAGCATCATACTTGTTTATGGGTATTTTTCTCACAAGCATACTTAAAGGTTTGGAGTGTTATTTTATTTAGGTACACAGAAGTCTTTTAGCTACTACTTCTTGTTATAATTATCAGAGAACTTTAGGATTTTTTTAAAATGAGACCATTCCATATGGTCATAGCCCAGGACTATTCCAGTAGAAGTTGTAGAATCCTGGCTCTGATGTCAAGGTATTCTTCGGTCTGGGATCCTAGAGAACTTATCAGTATTTTCTCTATTTTCTTGAGAGATCATTCTACAAACATACACATCTTACCATCAAAGGACAGATTCTGGTGTTTAACCTAAATTTCTCTTTTCTTAACTCTATCCTTGGATATTTTTCATATGTCCAGCCAAAATTCCTCTTTACCCTTGGTGTCTCCAAGCTATTTGTAGATTTTTATCGTGCCCCTTGGGTCTGACTCTGTGGTTTGGCTACACTATAAAGTTCGTATTTTGTTTTAAAACCATCACTGTTGATGATCTTCTCTGGCTTCCCTCCCAATGTTTATTCCTTTTCAGTCCTGAGGTCCAATATTCCAGATTAGGGCAACCTATTTTGCCCTTGCTTGTTATGTAACTCCATTGCTTCAACAGTCCCAAATCACAGCAGGCTTTCCGATTGAGTACCATATAACATTTCAGACTTATATCTGATCGGCTCCCAAATCTTAGCATCGCTGACTTGAGTTTTCTTTCATCCTGACCATGTCTCTCACACTGACCGTGATCCCTCTGATATCATTTCCATGCTTTCAGTGGATAAACAATTCATACCATCTCACTCACCCATAGAAGTCAAGTGTTCCGTCTCCACACTCCTAAAACAAAAAAGAAGCAACATCATTTGCATCTATGGGACATGCACTACCCAAGAAATGTCAGGAAAACTTTTATAAGACTTAAGAGTGCTAATTACCATAGCAAGGTTGCCCTGTGGTTAAATTATTTCTTGAGTGTAAACTAAGGATTTTTACAGCCAAACGAAGAATATTTATTTAGATTTGTATTCCAGAATGTCCTTCGAATGACTGTAAGTGCTGAAGCATTGAAATTGTAATTGATGAATGTCCATGGAAGTACACCTAGAAGTGTTTTTTTTAATACTACCAAATTTTTTGTCTTCTATTACATTTATATACTAACATGCCAACTTTAGGTTTTGTCTCTAGCTAACATCAAAACTGAAAAAGTCCAAATGACTATTATTATTCATCTTTCTCAGTCCACTCCCACTCTGTGTGCCTAATTTCATTATATCACACTGTGACCTTAGAAATAGTAAACTCAGTGAAGAGGAAATATTTCTATCTCTGGCAGCATCTGCACTGAACACAGAACAAAACGTCACTTGCAACATTACATATATTCTCATGTCCTGTGTGAGTATTTGCACCATATCTGTTTCCTTGTGTTCACTGATTTACTCTAGACCAATGAGAACGAACCTATGGCACATGTGCCACAGTGGACACGCAGAGCCCTCTCTATGCGCGCACAAGCCAAGTCACTCCAGCATCACCCCAGCAGCCCAGCACCGGATATTCAAGTTTCAGCACAGGGCTGGCCCTTTTCGAAGAGTAGGTGGGTTTTGGGTTGCAGCATGGGCACTCAGACTGTAAAAGGTTAGCCCTCATCATTCTAGACTTTACACAGCAGGAGTTTTGCACAGGTATACTTTTCACTTATGTGTTTATTTCTTGAGCAGGTATGAGTGTAGTGTTTCTAGATATTAACTTGGTACCTAAATTAGCAGGAGTACTGAAAAGGAAGGTTGTCCAAGGATTTTTAAACTAGCTGCAATATGGGTGTGGTTAGAGACCTCAGGGCCATTCATGTGTCAGATCATTGTTACTTTTTAGCTATGGTGTTTGAAAGAAGCTTCCAACATCAAATTATAAATTCATGACAATCATTATTTCTATTGTTATCTTTGAAATTTGATCTCAAGAAACTCTGAGGAATGTAAATTGGCTGACAGCCAAATTTAATTTTGATTGATAAACTTTTTTTTTTTTTTTTTTGAGACAGTGTCTCGTTTTTGTAGTTCAGGCTGGCCCTGAGTTCAGCCTCCAACTCACATCACAGCAATCCTCCTGCCTCTGCCTCCCGAGTGCTGGGATGACAAGCGTGAGCCACCATGCCTGGCACTGTGGTATGTGGTACTGATTGCTAGTGGGCCTAAGTCTCCATGCCCAGCATTGTTGTATGTGGTTACCAGGGATCAAACCTGGGCCCTGCACTTACAAGACAGGTGCTAGAACCACTGAGCTAAATCCCCAGCCCTGATAAACATTTTTTAAGATAGCTGTGTACCAGTGATAGTCTTTCTCTGCTAATTTTACTGTTTTCTTTTGCCTTTGTAAGTGAAAGCATCTTAAGAGTCTCAAAATTAATTTTATCTGAGCCTGGTATATAGCTCAGCTGTACTAGTCACTCAGAAGATTTGAAAACCTAGCTGCAGTAGTTATAATACTACACCTAGAAATGTGTATAGATGTCTATTTAAAAATAAAATTAAAAATTTTAAAAATATTCCAGAAGTGATATTGCAAAGCATCTTTTAGAACTATTTATTTCATGATGAATAATTATGCAATGACATACAAATTTTTAATGGAACAATTTGTACATTATTCTAAAATGTTCAGAATTTAAACATTCTTCACTATTTTCAAATTTAAAAAACAATATGAGAAAAAATACCTGATTTATTCTCTGAAATTTTAATTTTTCTCCAGAATCTTCACTACTTTACTAATTAATGGAAATGTGGGAGTCTATTGTGCCCAGCATTTTTTTTAAGGTAACAAGGTAGAAATGCAATAAGAAAAGAAATGAATGAAAAAGACAACTGTTACTGTGCCCACGTTGTGTGTGTGTGTGTGTGTGTGCATTATCAACTTTATTAAGAAGTTATATACAATAAATTTTATAGATTTTGACAACTATGTATACCCATGAACCAACATCACAACCAACAGACAGACCATCACCAAAAAATTATTACTAATGTTCAATGAACAGTGACAATTTGATTTTTGCATTGTTGAAATGCTTGGATAGCAACTTCAGTCAATATAGAAAGCCAATAAGAGAAGTTGGAAACAATAGGGGAAGGCAAAACAGCAAGGTTTTTCTTCCTGTCTTGGATTAAATTATGTTCCTCCAAATGGTATATCTAAGTCTTAACCCATCATCCCTATGTAACTCTCTTAGGGAATAGGATGTTTATATGTGTGATCAAGTTCAGATGAAGCCAGACTGGGTTAAAATGAGCCTTGGATCCAATGATCTGTGTCTTTGTGATAGAAAAGAAAAAGCAGTTTGTACACACACACACATACACACACACACACACACACACACACACACACACAGAGAGAGACAGAGAGAGAGACAGAGAGAGAGAGACCCATGTGAAAACAGTGGCAGAAATCTGAGTGACACAGCTAAAGGCCAAGTAACACCACAGATTGCTATCAACCACCAGAAGCAAAGGCAGAGCCTGAAAAGATTCTTCCTCGGAGCCTTAGGAAGGAATCAGCTCTGCTGACACTTTGATCTCAGACTTCAAGGCTCCAGAACTGTGAGAGAGTAAACTTCAGTTGCTTTAAGCTGCCCAGTTTGTAGAAATTTGTTATGACATCCTTAAGAAAAGTATACATGTCCAAAGCACAGCATGCCACAGCTTGGTTCTCCTACTTAAAAAAAAAAATTAATGAAACTAGAGCCAAGGAATTTATTGAGCAAAAGGTAATCTCCAAGGAATATTAAAGCAAGAATATGGCTAATGAATGAATGCTTGTCAGTATTCCATTTTCAAAGAAAGGAGAAAAAAGACTGACCAGACATTCTAGTGCTAAGTATGGTGTTCCTGCCATGTCTGCAGCCAAGCTGCAGTGTGGTTTCTGGTGTGGCTCTAATCCTTTAGGACGGAGCTTGCCTTTTGCCTTGGGAAACATCCACCTTTTGTGCATTTGTTTCAAGAAAGGAGTTTGGGGTTCAGTTGTGTCAACAACATGCTCAATGTGTTGCAGGCTAGGCCAGACAGGGAAACTCAAATCCAGAGGGACAGATGTTTTATTCACTGAACATTAAAGAGGCGGATCATATACCTGAGATGCAGAAGCGTCAAGTCCCAAAACAGGCCTGAGAGGAATGTCCACAAAAGGATGCACTGGAGTGGCTCGAGCGCTTTACCAGAGGAGAACCAAAGCCTAGGAACAATTTCCAAGGCTCCAGTTCAAAGAGCAGAGCTGCTTAAGTTCAGAGCTGCATGCCCTTCATTTGCCTTCTGTATGATTTATTGGGAATTCCTTGGGTATTTTTCACAGTTCAGTGCTTTGTGGCATGACACAGATTAGAGACATACCAGAGAAGTCCCATCCCCCTTTAAAGATATAGGAATGAAAATAAGATACTCACAGGATTGCAATACGCAGGTTATGAATAATAGGGCTAAATTCAAGGGGTTTTCCACATTTTAAATAGAAATGGCTTCATACAGTTCGTAAATGCAAATTACTAGAAGTTGTTGGAGGTTTATAGAGCAATGTGATTTTATGTGTTCAATCTCTAGCATTCCCAAGTCCATAAATTTCGTGACACAAAATTGTCAGTGCTGGGCCGGGGAGTTAGCTCAGTGGTTCCGGCGCCTGTCTTGCAAGCGCAAGGGCCCGGGTTCGATTCCCCGGTAACCACATAACAATACTGGGTGTGGAGACCCACACCCAGCAGCAACCAGTACCACATACCACAGTGCCTGGCGTGGTGGCTCACGCCTGTCATCCCAGCACTCGGGAGGCAGCGGCAGGAGGATTGCTGTGATGTGAGTTTGAGGCTGAGCTCAGGGCCAGCCTGAACCACAAAGCGAGACCCTGTCTCAAAAAAACCTAAAAAAAAAAAAATTGTCAGTGCTTTTCTATAGATTCCTAGTACTAGAACAGCACATATCACATAAGATCTCCATCAATAATGATATATTAGCTTCTGAGGTCAGTCTCATCTTGAACTTGACACTTCCAGCAGCTTATGATCTCATCTTCTGTGTCACACCTTTATAAGCATATGCTTATCAAAATGTTGGTAGCTCATTAAATCTATGCCCTTTGGCTGAACATCGCCAAGTTAAAGTCCTAAATCATGTGTATAGTGTGTACATGTGTGTCTCTCTGTATGTGTATGTGTTTGAGAAAAAGACAGAGACAAAGAGAGCTCAACCAAGCAACTGGCCTTGCACAGTTATTTTATTTGTCAGAGATTCAGTTCTTCCTCTGACACATAAAGCAAACATCTATGAAATATAAAGTATTTAATATGTTTGTGAGAAAGAAACACATATAAAAGTGCTATCTTTTATTAACAAATTGTGTTAGCATGATGTAAGACACACTGTATGGTTTGTCTAGCTGTATACATTATCATAATATTGAGTGACTAATAACAATAGCAGCAATACTTGTAACTTGAAATCCTTAATATGCATCAGGTACTGTACCATGTATTTTACATGGGTTATATTATTTAATTTTCATAACCCTATGAAGTAGTTCCTCTTATTTTCAATGTTCAAAGAAGGAAATGGAGTCCACCAAGTAAACTTGCCTAAATGAGCCTCTAACTAACCGAGTCAGGATTTTCCCAATTATCTGGAAGAAGATGGAACCAACAAGCTAATCTTGAGACAACACATTGCCAGATTTTTAAAAACAGGATTCCTATCCAAAGTATACGAGGATTTAAAAGCCATGCTAATCTCCCTGTTCACAGGACTTAGACCATATTTTCACAAGAAAGATGTCAAGATAAGAGGCCAGGTGTCACAGAAGAAAAGAAGGAGAACTTAAGGATCTGGTCCGTGCTAAAAACTGTATATAAATTGTTCCTACACATTACCATGAGCTAAATATTCTTATTCCCATTTCATATGTCAGTGATTGACACTCATATCTGTCTAATATCGAGACTCATCTGTTTTTGATCACACTTCCCAAATGTCAAATTTGCCTGACAAAGGTAAAGTATGAGGGTCACACTAAGCTCAAACAGCAGCAGGAATATCATACTGCTAATTTACACATACCTGCTCTTCTACATTCTGAGTAAAGTTGGAAATTAGTGGCAGCTCTGTTTCCTGTGCACATTTCCACATGTTTAAAGAGTTCTAGCCTTCTTTTCTCAAAGGTGAATCTTTAATTTTTTCCCAGAATCTCTATTGAGTGCCAGAAAGTTGTTCTCTCAGGCATTATTCACAAACTGTATATTCTCCCTATGTTGTGAAATTCCAAACTTGACATACTGGTCTTGTAAGTGACAGATGCAAGTTGTATTTAGCTTGATTTGTGCACATCACATAAGATGTGTCTAAAGGTTTTATATACCCTTCATGATTAAACCTGCTATCTTTAGGGTAATGTGAATAAATCCCCTATAGTTGACTCCTTCAGGATCTCTGAAGATACAAAATCGAGGGCTGCTCAAATCTCTTTTATGAAATGGCATATTATTTGTATCTTGCTACATGCTTCAAATCATCTCCAGATTATTTATAATACTGACTGTAATGTAAATGCTCCTGTATTGTTGATAGAACAATAACAAGAAAACAGTCCACATATGTTCACTACAGTGTAATTTTTTCAAGTATTTTTCATCCCTCATTGGTCAAATCCAGCAGTGTGAAACCCTCTGATACAAAGGGGTAACTGTTCATCAAATTATTGTTACCTATAGAGACAGAAAGATACTAATTCTGATAAATTGAGCTACAAGATTATAAGAAGTTGCTGATACTAAATTCTTGTCTTATTATTCAGAGTAATTTCTTTTGCCCAAGTGAATGTCCACCAATGAAATGCATACTGGGGCCAGCTAATAGTTAGAGAACTTCCAGGTTGCACTCTGGAGCAGATGATGTCTCCAAATAGAAGGGATCAGATAGAGCAAAATGCCAAGAAAGGATCCATTTGAATACAACTTGCATATCATATCAACTTGCATATGCATATCATGCATATCACACAGCCTGGATCATTAAGATAATGAAAAGAATGCATTTAATTAACTCACTACCCTGATTTTAGGAAATACCTGATCAACTTTGATTTGCCTGCATAAACCACTTGTGAAAAAGTTGTGAATTTACAGAAAAAAAACACAAGATGATCAAGAGTAAATATTTATACCTCAGCAAATAAAGCAATCTTTTATGTATCCTGTATGTTCTCAAATCTATGCCTTCCTTTATGACCTCATTGTTAGCATTTCAACTAGCAATGAGGCTCCTACAACCAGAACCATCAGAATGCTTGATCCATTTACTTTAAAATGGTGAGAGCTATGGCACATAAGTGGTAAAAGAACAGTGACTGAATCTGTGTGAATTAATGTCAGAGATGCAATCTAAAATAAAATTGTGGAAAGATTTCTGAAACTAGAATTCTTGCTACCTGGAACACTGCCTAAGTGCTATTCTGAATTGTATTTGTGAAAACAATTTATATAGCTCCATTCATTCTATTTAACATGCTCAGTCAGATATAATTTATATACCATAAAATTCAACCATTTTCAGTTCAGTTCCGCTTCACTCAATTTAGGCAAATTATGGTGAGTCATAGAAAAACAAAAGGCTCCTTGAAGATTTGTTGGGAGACAAGATGAATGTGCATAGTTTATATTTGTGATCAGTCTCTTAATTACATACATCCTTTGAGACCACCATTTGGGAACTGATTGTATTTTCCAAAATATATACTGCCTGTAACTAAACGGGGTCTCATACATTTTCAGCTTAGCAGAGGACTTGTTACAGTGGTCAGGAGATGGCTTTCCTGAGTCGGTCTCTTGCTGTAAAGAGGAGCACCCAGAGGAAAGTCATGGGATTCTCCAATGATTGACCAAATCCAGACTTCTAAGGAGAAGCCAGATGGATTTATTATTACTGATTTTCAAGACGATAAAGCATTTGTTTTCACAGATTGCTTCAGTGTCCTGGTTTGACATTGGCTGTTGTTTGAAAAGGCAAATTAAAAACACTGGAAATGAGAAGGCCAGATAAAACATGACTCCTAACTATCCTGGAGGGATGGAGTCATTGATAACTGTGATCTCAAGCTCCTCCTGCAGCCCTGGACAAGCCAGAGCCGTAGGATTATTTGGCTGGTTCCTCTCCTTATATGAAAAGATTTAAGCCATGGTTAATTGGTTTCTTTCTCTTCCAGGAACTCGAATTCTTAGTGTAATGCAGAACATCATCAGCCTTTTAAAGCCAGGCACTGAATAAAATGGTACCTTCTTTTGATAAGAGTGAAAGTCAGAAGAAAGCAAATTGCTGTATATTTTCTGTTACCTTTTGTCCTTTTTTAGTCAGCTGTATAAAGGAAATGAAACTCCTAATATACAACCCCTTTTGTTAGGTAACCACAGGACACCTTGGAAATACTGTTTTTCCATGTTACCTTTCTAGTGAAAGAGAAAATTGGGCACAGATCATATGACTAACTAGACCCGAATTAGACAGATTTCACACATATGAACTTCCAACTTCTATTTCAACACCCTTTGACATATTTCACACCAAAATGAGTAATCATAGTTTTATGCCCAAAATATCTACTGAGCAACAAGGGACTGACTCTCTTACATGCTAGAATACAACAGTAAACAGAAATGAAAATGAAAGGGGCACATAATAAACATAGGAGCAAGATACATTATTTTCAAGAATGAGTACTGCGGTGAGTAGAGAGCAGAAGAGTTAGTGGGTTGCCTTAGCTACAGTGGTGAAGAGAGACCTATCTGCAGAGCCAGTAGCCAATTTGATCCTGTTTGCCTATAGGGAATTTAGAGGAGAAGAGTAATCCCAAAAGCCAGTGTTGGTGAGCCTAAATATCCTGAGTCATTAAGGAAAACCGAAAGGGAAAAATCTTACTAACCCTGAAGCCTACCCAAAGGCTATCTTCCTTACTCTGAGAAAATTAAGTCTGGCTTTCATTTAAATAGTCCTCTGCCTTTGGTTAATCCAGTGGCTTTTACCTTTATTAAGACAGGTGTTCCATTTCAACCTACAGATCTACAATTACTCTTAAAAGATGATAGTCCTGTGATTAAAGGGCCAGAGACAAAGACAGACAGGCAGAGAAGGAGAGACAAAGACAGATGGGTGGGGGAGACAGAGAGAGAGAGAGAGGGAGAGAGAGAGAAAGAGAGACAGACAGACAGACAGACACACAGAGAGATTGTAAAAACACTTCACTTACACTGAAAATACAGTTTCCAGACTAAATTTAGTTCTGGCATGTACGCCATTGGCTGACTTGCTGCGTTGCGTTTGCCTTTAAGGGCATATTGACAATCTAGTTCTCATGCATTTAGACACTGTGGCTGGTTGAGTCCACAGCCCTGCAGGGTGGCGTTTAATGACCCGCATGTTTTTATTAATTCTTTGAAAATCTTACACAAACATTTATGTTCATGTTAGGTTTTGCCAACCTTTGCCTTGTGCTTTTTATTTCTTTCACAAAAACCTAAATTTGGTGTTTCAACTAATTTGACTTCATAATATATCATTTTTTAAATAAATAGAAAACTTGACAAGATCCAGAAACTGGTGCTGAAATGCAAGTGAGGATCCTCTCCAGTTTTTAGAGGCCCAGTGCACAGAGCAACAGTTACTTCATAACTTAAGGGGGCAGTGAAATGTTCTATGTTGGGGGAGGGAAAATAAACACACATTCAAGGGAAGTGTCTATTTTGGGAGGAATTGATATAAAGCTCTCCATGAGTGTTACCTGAAATCTTCCTCTTTTTGTTCTATTTCTAAGTCTACTTCACTTTAGGCTATCAACATCAGTCCCAAAGTCATGATTTTGTAGTCACATATGAAGAGAATGCCAAAGATTAACAGTAAGTAAGCTCACTAAAATGACACCAAGATTCAGCAAACAAACTACTTCAACTACCCAAATTTCCTTGGTCAAATCTCTAAACAACTGCAGCCCTGTTAGCTTTCTAGTCTGACGGTAAGAACAGTGATAAAAGTCTACTAAAGTGTGTAGGAATGTGTTCACTCACTCCTCCAGAGCAAGTGAGTCTTAAGCAAATACCAGATACCTTAGCAGTAGAATAGGTCCGTGTCAGAGGTAAAAGAAAATAAATGTGTGTCTTATGAAGAGGGGCTTAAATATATAGTTTTTGTTACTTGTTAGGCTTTGAAGGATAATTTGCAGAACACAATTTTTTTTTTTTTTTTTTTGAGACAGGGTCTTGCTTTGTAGTTCAGGCTGGCCCTGAGCTCAGCCTTGAACTCACAGCAACTCTCCTGCCTCTGCCTCCCAAGGTCGGGATTACAAACCTGAGCCACCACACCCAGCAGTGTGCTTTGTGGTATTGATTGCTGGTGGGGGTGAGTCTCCATGCCCGGCATTGTTGTATGTGCTTACCAGATCAACCGGGCCCTTGCACTTGCAAGGCAGGTGCCAGGACCACTGAGCTAAATCCCCGGCCCACAGAACACAATTTTTAAGCCTTTTACTTCATTATTTCTTCCCACTCCACAAAGGGAATTACATAGGAAAGTTAGGCAGTTGCACAACTAATTTGCATTGAAAAAGAGTAGCTTTTGGAAGAATTTCTTTTTTTTTTTTTTTTTTTTTTTTTTTTGAGACAGGGTCTCACTTTGTAGTTCAGGCTGGCCCTGAGCTCAGCCTCCAACTCACATCATAGCAATCCTCCTGCCTCTGCCTCCCGAGTGCTGGGATTACAGGTGTGAGCCACCACGGCCGGCACTGTGGGATGTGGTACTACCGGCACTGTGGGATGTGGTACTGATTGTTGCTGGGGTGAGTCTCCACGCCCAGTATTGTTATGTGGTTACCGGGGATCGAACCCGGGTCCTTGCGCTTGCAAGACAGGCGCTGGAACCACTGAGCTAACTCCCCGGCCCCTTAACAGGCATATTTAATAGGTATAAATGAATGGCAAAAACATAGGCCCTGGCTTTTGAAGTCAGACTCTGCTTATTTCCAGCTCCTTGCTTCTGGTTACTATAAGAATTCAATGAGTTAATACTAGGAAAATGCTTAGAACTGTACCTGACAACAAACAGAGTATTTGTTAAACCAACTAAGGACAACTATACCCAGCACCCTTTATTCCATGTTTTGCTAGGTTTAACAGCTGAGAGAAGAATGAAGTCTTATAATTCATACTTCAACTTCTTTCCATCTCTTTAAGGTTATAAAGAGCAACCAGTTATGATATTTCATTGATTTTATAACTTATGGAAAATTAACAGAAATTTCGGCCACCTGTGCATATTTTTTTTTTTTCTGAAATCAATTTGGTCTTCAAAAAGTTGATTAATTCCACAATGGTCACACAATATTTGTCCTTGCATATAAAACAATACACTATAGGAATTGAGAATTTTTTTCCCTCCTTGTGAACTGCTTTGTTTTCATAATGGGGCTTTCAAATAATCCATTTGTGATTTCATGGAAACTTTTTAATATGTGATGCTGTTTTTGAAGTTGCACATATTCATGCTGTGGAAAATATAAGTAACACTTGGCAGAGAAAAGGGTAGGAAAATTCTCCAAAGTAAAACAAAATATTTATATATTTGCCCACAAAAGATGTGCACCAATGATTTTAGGATATATAGGAAAAGGAGATTTTCCCTCAACACTAAAACCTACATCTCTTGATGACAACTTAAAAGATGCCATGAAAATTTCCCTTTGTTACTGGCTTGCCGCAAGAATGTGAGTTAGGTCAACTGACTGTGGCCCCAGCACTATCTTTAGTTGCAAGTTTGGTGGTCTGTGTTGGAGCCAGACTTTCCTTGTTAACTCAAAACTGTTTTAGCAGAATGTAAAATAACTGCTTTACCGTTCTCCATATTTTGGAAAAAACAGTTTCACATTAATACTACTCTTCGAGACGATTCTGGCTTTTTGCTCTTTTGCCTGTGTTCTTGTAACTCAGTTTGAATATTCTGTCAATGATTTACATTTGGTGAATTTTATTTCCTCAAACATATTTCAGTGCCAAATTATTTTCCAAGAATGTACTTTGGATGTAATTATAATAAACTTTGGCAAATGGAAAGAACAAAATTATTGTATCACTAAAGTAATTTCTTACAGATTTTATTTTAGGTTGCTAGGGTATTGAAAGCGAAAAAATCAGAATAGATTTATCTTCTAATGTGACCCATTTGTTTTTCAGGATCTGCATATAACAATATATACAGCCACATATATGGATATGTACAACACGACTGATGAATATGCCCATCTAGTTTTCTTCTGTATGTTTGCATAATGGTTTTTAAGGTGAAGTAACTTAAGTGAATGACGTCAGGAGATTTGAGCACAAGTACTTTAAAAATTTACCCTTGGCTCTCAACAAGATATCAGGTAATCATATCCAAAGGCCACCAGACACTGAAGCAGGTTTTGATGCTTTAGCATATCGCTTTTCAGAAAATATAAAATTTGCTTGGAAAGCTGGTTTACAAGCACTGCTGAATATAGCAGCCGAAGGTGTCTCCAGTTGCCAAATGCCCTCCCCCTAAGGAAGAAATGCTTTCCTCCTGGTGTTGACACATACTTACAGTTAAAGGTACACTGTTCTCCAGACATTTACATTTTTATCCCGTGCTTATGGCCAGGAGCCTGTTGTGTGAAACCTAAGAAGCAAGTCACACAGGTCTTTGACATGCAGCGCCCTGGGAAGGTCCTTCCAAGGCCACAACCAACAGCCCCCCTGTACGCTCAGGAACACAAACTCCTGCACATCATTCCTAACCTGTTCCTTAGCAATCTCACCATTCTCTTTAACTATTTCTTTGTAGAATTCATTCAAATACTGGAAACTACATTTTAATAAGAAGGTGGATTGAATTGGGCCTTAAAATCTGACTAAACATACTGACCTTCCTAACACTCATCAGTGAACATAGGAACAATCACTCTAAAAAATGTAATTACTGGTACAAATTCCCATTGTGGAGTGCAATCATGATGTGCATATGTAATGTACCAATAAAGATTTCAATTAAAAATGTAATTACTAATGAAAATTCCAGATCATAAATAAAGCAATATTGTCTTCCTAACACTGGATAGCAAAGTACAATACTCCTTCCAAAATTTTTTTCAGTTGTAGGAAAGCAAACTAGGATATTGTAAGTTTCATAATAAAACCTACTCTGAGAGAAACCTCAGTTCTGCAAGAATGTGAGAATAATGATAGCCCTAAAAGACAGAGCAGAATAGGGATCCCTCTGGAGAAAGGTGCCCAGGAATTCCCATCTGGTCATGAAGTAGTGTAAGTCACAACAAGTGGAACTGAGGGGTGAAATTGTTCTCTACTGCACAGTGGACACCTGCCTCCACTGAAGAAAAAAGTAAATCCTCAGAGCTACTCAGTAAGTCAGCTACACTGAAGTACAAAAGCAAAACACAATATTTTTTATGATTATGCATAACAATTGAACTGACTGGAGGTACAGGGTATGGATTAGGCACATTCCTCCATCAGGTAAAATGAAAACACCAGGTACTGCAAGCATGTACTAATAAACATTTCAAAATATAAAAAGAAAAAAAAGCAAAAGTCAGAAAAAAAAAAATCCAGAAAGCACATCTGATACTAGTGTACAATCTGGAGGTCCCCAAACAGAGCTCTGAAAGCCTTTTGCAAGATTTCGGGTTGGTCAGCGCATAAAGCAGCCAAATGGTCAGGGTGGACATTTAGAATGAGACTGTCAGAACCAGGAGTTACCTCAGGCTGGTGTAATCCATCACCTTTGGTCACCACAGGAACCAGGGCCACAGGACATATAACTCTGGAAAAAGCACTCCAGATTGGAGTTAGGGTCTGTGTATATTGGTTTCTGGTCTAAATAGATTAATTATCTTACTTTTTAAACTTTTTACTTTCACATATTACAAATAGATATTAATAAAGAAAATAAAAAAGTCATTCTATGAAAACATGAATTTTTATAGCAAAAAAATATCAGAGAATAATCATGGTAAGCACAGTGTGTATCATGATCTTAAAAGAACATCTTTTCATTTGCCAATCTATCTCTCACCTCATTTTGTAATACTACAATACCTTTTCACATAAAACATTTTAAATATTAACAAAGTATCTCATGTTCTGTATAACTTTGAACAATTCCTTATTTTACAATATTTATTATTCTTTTTGGTCCTATTTTCACTTTCAATTTCTCACATCAGAGAGACAATAAAATATTTATGCATGTGTGTTTATTTCACTTAAGAGTATGTTCTCAAAGTGCATCCGTTTACCTAGAAATGTTCCAAGTTTATCCCTTTTATAGCTGAATAGTACTCCATTGTATTAAAAAAACACATCGTTTTTTTATCCGTTCATCAGCTGATGAGCACCTGGCTTGTTTCCAAGATTTGGCTATTACAAACTGTAGTGCTATAGACATGGGTGAGCATGTACATTTGTTATCTTCTAACTGGATAACATCTCTTATGCTTCAATCTTCTAACCCACTGGGAATGTGTCATATACCTTCCTCTAAAATTTCTAGCCCTTATACCTGCTTGAAGAATCAAGTTTTTGGTCACAAATAATGGTGCATTCCTATAATCTGTACTACCTGAAAGTCTGAGGCAGGAGAATAAGAAGTTCAAGCCCCATCTGGGCAACTCAGTAAGAATCTATCTCAAAATTTAAAAGAATTTTTTTTTAAAGACTAAGAATGTAGGTCAGCAGTGGAAAATACCTAGTTTGCATAAGATCCTAGGTGCAATCCCCAGTACTCTCCTTTGTCCCCCAAATAAAGTTCTAGGTCAAATGTCCCTTCTAGGAAGTTTTCCCTCTCAGTTCTCAGAACCCTTAATACATGTTTTCATTACTTCAGCTTCTACTTCATGTTATTAATGTAGAAAGATCTCTCTCCCCTACTAAACTGCAAACAAGAAAAATGACATGAACTTTTAATTCATTTGAGTTTCCTGTATTCAGCACTATACATCACACCAAGTAGGTGCTTGATAAATATTTGACTGAATCCTATTGACTTAGGGCTTGTGAAACATAATATTTAAGATAGTGTGTTAAGCTTTTAAATTTTATTTCAACTTAAATTTCTTCAAAATAAGGGAGAATACAAGACATTTCATTCAAAACTGATTAAAAAGTATTTACTAGATAATATTGGGAACTTGGCCTAATACATGAAGACAGATAATTTGGGTCACTAACTCAAACCACTGGGTAAAATGTATTAAAAATGCAAAAATAAAAGTTCCCCGTCACTAAGGTAGCAAATTAGCAAAATGTAGTTTAAGGGTAAAATGAAAAAGAAATCAGTGATCAAAAGCAGTGATTTTAAAAACATAAACATTGACCTTAAAAACATTGGTTAGGGAAAATGGTAAGAAACAGAAGGAGATTTAGACTGTGACTGCATTTTTGCAAGTTAAAAAAATAAATATAAAAATATAAAGCAACAATGAATATTTTCCCAAGATAGTTTTATTATCCATTTATGTCAGGGTGTATGCCAGAGGTGGAATGCAAGGTGAAGAAAATTAACAAAACAAATAAGAAATAATCTATATATGTATTATTTTGTTACATAGATTGAAGTGGTACTCATAGTGCACTGATTTTTCAAGAACGGTTATATCCAAAGACATACTGAAAATGGATATAAGAAGAAAATAAAAAGGAAATATTTTTCAATCAGTATCTGTAGGTAAGAGTATATTATACACTGAGGAACATAATTAACTTAGTGGTGGATCTGAGAGGTGAATAATGGAATTCACAGAATAAGCAAATGCCAAATATTCCACCTTCAGCCTATAAAGCAGTGGGGGTCTGCAGGGCAGCCAGGCATCTGTCTTCAGAGTGTGATGTCTCACTCTGGAATCTGAAGATCAGTTGGTGGATCCCTTGTGAAGACACTGATGTAGAACAGACCAAGCGGCAGACAGATGTTAATGCCGGCTCCGCCTGGGACTCCCTGTGTGATTCCAACAGGCCACACCACTCCCAGGGCCCTGGGTCCTTATCAGACTGTCACAGATAGCAATTCCAACACATCATCAGGGAGGGCTGTGAGGGTAAGGGGAGCAAGCAGAAGGGCCTGCATCTTACAAATCATTTCTTTCCCTCCAAATACCAAATACAAGGCGCAAACAAAGGTAACTCCAGCTTCCTGAGGGGCGCTAGTTGCTACAGACATAGCATAGAAATTATAATTAGGAAAGAAGGCAGGGAGCTAAGGAAAAGAGATGAGTCACCCAGTCAACCCACCTACCTATTGGCAGGTTCTGTCTTTGGATGTGTTGAAGGTTACTTAGTCAAATGTGTATGTCTGGGCGATCATCCAGATTCTGGGACGTACAGTCACCATAACCTGGACCCTCTTAGACTTACTGGACATCTCCTGACTCTGGTTTCATCTCTGAAGAACAATGTGGGATGGAAATCATTTGATAATAACCTGAGACAAACATTTTAACAAGATAATCTCCATGCAAGAAAGTTGCCCTCAAATTTCCCTTCATTCTTTGATCAATAAGAAACTGTTAGACTACTTCCATGGGGCTAAATGGAGAGCTCACCTGTCTCTATCATGTGCCAACATAAACAAGGAAAATCCTCGTTCATTTTTATGCAACTATGCATCTGGATTTATTAAATATTATTGCTGTTTTGACACAATTTATAGTTACTGTATCCTGCAGTTTAGGCTGAAGGCAAATATTTATAAAATATGCAAAATTAATTTTAAAAGAACTCCAAGATTACTGTTATTCAGAGAACTATACTTTTTAATTTGCCACTATTAATAGTTCACCTAGTCTGTTAAAAATATGAGCTGGGGCTGAGGATTTAGCTCAGTGGTTCCGGCACCTGTCTTGAAAGTGCAAGGGCCCAGGTTCGATCCCCAGTAACTACCACGTACAGTAGTGGATGTGGAGACTCACCCCAGCAGCAATCAGTACCACATCCCACAGTGCCGGGCGTGGTGGCTCATGCCTGTAATCCCAGCACTCCGGAGGCAGAAGCAGGAGGATTGCTGTGAGTCCGAGGCTGAGCTCAGGTCCAGTGAGGATATCCTCATAAGTGAAATAAATAGGTCACAGATAGATACATATCGCATCTTTTCTCTGGTATGAGAAAATGAAGATGTAAATGAGTCCTAGCATTGTATGTTATATATTGTGAAATAGAAAATGCTCAATGTAAAATAAGGTGAAAGGGGACAATGTGGAGATTGTAACAAAAAAGTAAGGAAACAAATT
>PVIR01010325.1:0-15713 GCA_004026965.1 Petromus typicus
TTTTAAACAGATCACTCGCATTGCATTTTGAGGAACACTGTTTGACACTCCATAATAAGCTTTTTTCCCTTTGATAAAATATTCTCCCATGCAAATATTTGACAAGGTAAATCTTGCTGTTGACAAAGCTTTCTTGACCTCTTCAAGCTGTTTGAGTCATTTGTAATCAGGGCCTGACTAAACCCAAAGCAACTTCCTAGTTGTACTAATACAGTATTTAACTCCTGGAAGCTTTCCTGTTAAGGTCGCTAACTTGTTCATGTAAAATTAATAGACAATTTTAAAACTTTAAATAGACCCCTGTATCTATTTTGTACTATATAGAAAATAAAATAAAAAGTTGAAGTTGAAAACAGCCCAAAATTTCATCACCAACTGATGAATAAACATATTTTGTTTTTTTTGAGGTGAAAATGGCTAAGACATATAAGCATTTTGATGTTCTCTCTGCATACTGACAATCTGCACAACAAAATTATATCGATTTATCTTTGTCTAAGAATATATGAAAATCAAGCTGGGGATTTAATTCAGTGGTTCTGGTGTCTGCCTCACAAGCACAAAGTCCCAAGTTTGATCCCTGGTACCACATAGCACAATGCCGGGCCTGGTGGCTCAGACCTGTAATCCCAACACTCAGGAGGCAGAGGCAGGAGGGTTGCTGTGAGTTCAAGGCTCGCCTTAGCTACCTAGTGAGCTCAGGACCAGCTAGAACTCTAAAGTGATACCCTGCCTCAAAAAACTAAAAAAAAAAAAAAAAAAAGAAAATGTCCATCACAATTGGGTGTAATTAAAAATACATCACCTTTTTATTATGATAAAATTATATTTTATCACTTTAAGGAATGTTTCCAAAATTATTACTAAGTTTAAACTGATTTTAGAATAATTTAAAGTCAGCATGTTGTTTTAGTATTCATATCCATGATAAAATGACTACTATAGATACACAAATTAACTTATTTATCATCTTTCTGTCACTGTTTTTGATAAGAGCACTTAAAATCAACTCTCTTAGAAAAATGTTAACGCATACTATTATTAAATAGGGTCCTGCTCTGTATTAGATCCGTGGACTTACCTGCATTATCTATCCGTGCCCCTGCCTTTCATCTCCCACTTACTTCCTCTCCTCCTGCTCACGGAATCACTGTTTTCTCCCTCGATATTTGCCCTGCCCCCGACTTCATATGTAAACGAAATCATGTAGGATGCTTCCTTCAGAATCTTCCTTATCGCGCCGGGCACGTCCTCCAGGGCAGTCCGTGTTGCTACATGTGGCAGGAACTCCTTTTTAAGGCTGAACGATATATTAATATATACATTAATCTTGCATAGGTATCACTGTTTTTAAATGTATTGGTTGTTGGACATTTAGATTGTTTCTACGTTTCTTGGTTATTGTGAAGAGCAGAGACTGCTAGATCGTATGTATGGTAGTTATATTTTCAATTTCTTGAAGACTCTCCATATTATCCAATCTAATGTCCCTTCCAGCTTGTTTCCTTTCTCTTAATGCCTTTCTCAGCAACTTTCTTTTTTCACTTTTAGACAACAACCATTCTAATGAGTGTATGTTGCATTTCACTAAGGCTTTGGTTTGCATTTCCCTTATGATGTATGATGGGCAAAAATTTTAAAACTTAAAATAAAACCACTTCATTAGGGTGTAACTGACATACCATATGCATATGCTTCAGTAAATTTCAACAGGCCTCAGCCAAGAGAGTGAATAGACTCAACACGCTTATGTCCCCGCAGCCGGCTGTGACCCACCACCATCCCTGCCAGAGCCGGCCCGCTGTGGGTCATCGCACAAGAGTTTGCAGTTTCTGGGATTTTGTAGCTTCATTTTTTTTAAAGAATGTGTTTAGATATAATTTACATGTAATAAATCAAGTGTAGGTATTCACCAGGGATCCCCAGAGAAACGGACATGTGGGGAAGAAGGAAAAAGTAAGAGAGACCAAGAGACAGGGGAGCTGGTGTAAGGAACTGGGTCACACAGTGGCAGGACCAGAAAGACGGAAATGTGCGAGTGGAGACAGGCGGAGCTGATGACAAGCTCAATGTTGAATTTCTGCCTCTCTTCTCTTACTCACAATGACTATATCGTTTTTATTACTAAATCTTTGTAAAAAAAATATGTAAAAGTTCTTCCAATGTGAAATCATTCTTATATTCAAACATTCTATATGATTTAATACATGACACTGGATTTGATTCATTTTATATATATATATATATATATATATATATATATATATATATATAATTTTTTTTTTTAGGTTGTTTGAGACAGGGTCTTGCTTTGTGGTTCAGGCTGGCTCTGAGCTCAGCCTCCAACTCACATCACAGCAATCCTCCTGCCTCTGCCTCCCGAGTGCTGGGATTACAGGCGTGAGCCACCACGCCCAGCACTGTGGTATGTGGTACTGGTTGCTGCTGGATGTGAGTCTCCACACCCAGTATGGTCTGTGGTTACCGGGAATCAAACCCAGGTCCTTGTGCTTGCAAGACAGGCACCAGAACCACTGAGCTAACTCCCTGGCCGATCCATTATATTTTTAAGTATTATTTTTATTTGTACCCATTTGAGGGGGCATCACATTCATCATGGGGCTCTGTACATGTGAATAACACATCTTAATTTTTGTTTTGTCCTCCTGCCCTCTCCTCCCTCCAAATCCTTCCTCTGTGTTTACAAAAGCTCTATTTCCATTTTTCAATTCTTATTTACATTTAATTTCCTTCTCTTCCCCTCATCTTTTGTCCCTTTACCATTTAAACAAGATCTTCCTTTCTTCCTAATATCTATCCTGCATTTTTCTCCTCATTTATACTTTAGCCTTCTCACCAGAAAGAAATAATGCATATTTAACCTTGTGTGTCTGAATTATCTTAAGATTTTTTTTAGTCAAATCTTTGTCTTCCTTTAATGAGTTTATTGGTACATTTTTTTATATACATTATGGTCACATTCATTACTGAGAATTAATACTTGCTTGTGAATTATCTTGATTCTTATTTTATTCCATTCCCCTTCCTACAATCCCCCCCTCCCCACATACATGAGATTTGTTTGTTTTCCTATTTAACCACCAATTTTTTTCTCTTCTTCTCTTTCCCCTACACACCTTCCAGCTCCTCTTTACCTTTGAATATTTTCTTTCTATTTCACAATGCACCTTGAGGCCATACTCATAAGGGAAATGGATAAGATGCTGTTCTGTAAATATTGTATTATTTCTCTAGTGTCAGAAAGTGAAGGTGTAAATGTGGTTCAAAATGTATGATATGTATTGTGAAATATTTCACTTAAGATTATGGTGTCTTGGATGAAGAAAATGTGCTTTTGAAAAATAAAATGGAGTACTACTTAGCCATAAAAATAAAAAAATAGAGTCATTTATACTCAAATGGATGTTCCTTGAGGCTATACTCACAAGTTAAATAAATAGGACACAGATGTTTAAATACTATATCATTTCTCTAATATGAGAAATTGAAGGTATAAATGAGTTCTAAAATGTACTATAAGTATTATGAAATAGGAAGAAATGTTTGAAGAGAAAAGAGAAAGTGGGTAAGGGGAAGTAAAGAAGGAAAATAAAAAGCTTGATGGTAAAGCATGGAAAAAAGCTTGTGCATATGGGTGAAATGGTTGAAAAGAAGGAAAGGAATGGGAAAAATGAGCATCAGGATGTGTCATGCACAGGCACAAATTCTCAACATTGAATGTGATCATATCGCATGTATGAATGTCTCAATAAAATCAACTTTAAAAGGATTATGGCCTCAAGGTGCATCCATTACCATAAACACTTGGAATTTATCTTTCTTGTGACAGAATAGTACTTTATTGTATATAAACACCAAATTTTCTTTATCCATTTGTCTGTTGATGGGCATATGGTCCATTTCCAAGAATTAGCTCTTACAAACTGTGCGACTCTAAACATGGGTGTTTATGTACCACTGTAATACTACGACTTTAACTCCTTTGGAAAGATATTAGAAAGGGACTGTCTGAGTCATTTGGGATTTCTAGTTTTAGTTTTTGAGAAATTCTCCATACTGATTTCCACAGTAGCTGTTCCTATTTACACTCCCACAGACAATGGAAAAGGACTCCTTTTCCCCGTAGCCTCACCAGTATATTGATTATATTTTGTTTAAGACTATTGAATCTGTATTCATAAGTAATATTTTCAGGTGTACTCAGAGCAAATGATAACTTTCATAATTATATTTTCACCATCTGTTCATTCATTTATCACATTTTAAAATATTATTTCTATAATGTAGAAGTTATTGAAGCTTCCTCTGTGACAGTGTAAGATAAATTTTCATAGGCTATTGAGAATAAAGTATATTACACTCATTGAGTTATATATTCATTATTAACATATGTGCTAGTGCCATTTATATGGTTCCTTCTCAAATGCTGTCCTGGATCAGCAAAGACAAAATGTTCCAGTGGAGCATTACAAGGAGGGTCAATTCATAGGTGTTGTAGCTCAACTCCTGTATTGGAACACAGAAATGTAAGGATGCCCTTTCACCCGATAACATTCTCTCTTCCTTTTATGCTTCATAACCCTTCACTTTCTTCCTACATCCATCCAGTCCTAAGTCTCTAAGGAACATCAACCTCTTTTAGATTACATCCTTTTGTGTCCCCAGTAACACCTTCCCCAGAAAGTAATCACTTTCCTCCGGTCTAACAGCTTTTATTGTTCTCTGCTGCCTCACAATGCCCTAGTAGCAATTGTGGTTTTTTCTCTTTTTTTAAATTCAAATCTTTATTTGTAATATATATAGATATATATATATATAGATATATATATATAGATAGATAGATAGATAGATATATAGATTACACTCAACAATGAGAATTTGTACAGTCTATGAGACAACTTAATTTACATTTTTTCCATTCCCTCACCCCCCCCTACCACCCCAGCCCCCTATATACATAAGCTTTGTTTCCTTTCTTTTTAATTGTTTGATCCTTGGAGCCTCAGACCTGTTAGGACAAAGCCCTCTTTGCCGTGGGGTGACATCATCTGTGCCTTCATCACTTCTGGACCCTATGTGACCCCCTCCTTAATCTTCACCTTATCTCCACAATTAAATGCCAAAGTATGGGATTTCTATTTTTCTTAGTTCTCTAGGTGGAAGTTATGGATGAGTTCAGTAAATCTTCCTATGTATTTGTATGGTGTTTGGAATATATATGGAGAAATTAGTATTTATATATGTATCCTCTATTTTTCTGGGGAAATTGAAAGTTACAGGAAAAGTGTTAGATAAAAATAAACTTGAAGGTTTTAAACATCCTGAGTCATTTTTTTCTTTTCAAAAATCCAATCTGATTTTATATTCATGGGACTTAATACATACAGAATAGAAATTACACATTGATGCTGTATTCAGAGCCTAAGCTCCTTAAACTATCCATCCATTTGTCACCTTATCTCACCTAGTTTTTGATGCCAATAGGTTTTTTAGAAAAGACACAAATCGATATGGATCTAATGTAGTTTTGCGATAGAGTTCAACTGCTCTCCTCTGAGACTGAAATGGATGCTAATCTTATATTAATCTTGTATCTTTCACTTAACCTGGTCTTTTGATATTTGATACTGAAGTGGTTTCCCTCCATTCATAACCATTCTTCTGAGAATTTTTCAGTGAAATCAGAGCACTGTAATTCTCAGGGCAAATTGATATTTTGTTTTAGAAGGTTAAGTAAAATAAACCACATGCACAAACCTAAACACTGCATAGTTTCTCTTATAGGAGAAACCTGAAATATAAAGAACAAAATAAAAGAGAGATAATGGGGAAAGAGAAGGTAGAAGTTCTTTGAAAGGAGAAAACCCTAAGACAGCGGGGAAGGAAAGAGAGAGAGGCGAGCTGGGGAGGGAACACAACAAAAAAGATGTGCAGGGGGCCAGGGATTTAGCTCAGTGGTTCTGGTGCCTGCCTTTCAAGTGCAAGGTCCTTAGTTTGATCCCCAGTAACTGGTAACCATATACAACAGTGCTGGCCGTGGTGACTCACACCCACCAGCAATTGTTACCACATCCCACCATGCTGGGTGTTGTGGCCCACACTTATAATCCCAGCACGAGGGAGGCAGAGGCAGGAGGATTGCTGTGAGTTCAAGGCTCACCTGAGCTACACAATGAGCTCAGGGCCAGCCTGAATTACAAAGTGAGACCTTGTCTCAAAAAAAAAAAGAAAGTGTCATGTAATGTATATGTCATGCACTTCAAACATGTACCAATTTTTAAAAGAATTTTAAAACTTAATCTTTTAGTATAACTTTATTTATTTATTTATTTATTTTTTTTTTTTAGGTTTTTTTGAGACAGGGTCTCGCTTTTTGTGGTTCAGGCTGGCCCTGAGCTCAGCCTCCAACTCACATCACAGCAATCCACCTGTCTCTGCCTCCCCAGTGCTGGGATTACAGGCGTGAGCCACCACGCCCGGCACTGTGGTATGTGGTACTGGTTGCTGCTGGGCGTGTGTCTCCACACCCAGTATTGTTATGTGGTTACCAGGGAATCGAACCCGGGCTCTTGCGCTTGCAAGACAGGCGCCGGAACCACTGAGCTAACTCCCCGGCCCTTAGTATAACTTTATTTTTCCTTGTAAAATATATTTTGCTCACCTATAGTTATTTGTTAATACAAAGAACCTATCCTCAGTCTTGTTTTATTCTTGAGTTTATTAGAGGTATATTAATGCTGGTGCATTATGAACAAATTATATGCCACAAAATATGTGTTTAAAAATAGTCTACAACTTTAAGTGGAAAAGCAGAGTAATTTACCACATTTCAACAATTTTTTCTCTCTAACAAAATATTTTTTTTACAGACTCCTTATTACGTGTGATATACAGCTTTTCTTTTGGTCAGCACCTTTAAGAAGTTTCCTTTAGTTGTCTTTTGTGTCATTTCTATGGATTATATATAAACCTATGGGAAAGGAGTCGGGAGAAATGGCTCTATGCCATCTTTTCTGAGCTGTTAACGTCCTTCATTTGTTTTTAATTCATCACAGTTTGCCCTTGACACTGTATCTTGAATAATCTAGCTGAAATAAGTAAATTTAGATAGATTCAATGAAAACTGTATCTTTCCTATTTTTCTCTGGAGGTTTTTAATGCATGCGATAAGGTGGATTAATTTTTAGCAATAAGTAACTATTCTTTGAATGAAGAATAAATGAACTTCCAGGAAGAAATCACAACATTTTATGGTAATTTCATTATTATATGAATGATCAAATGTTCTATCCTTGGGAATAGAAAGTCAAAAATAACGTGCCAGCGTTGTTTCCTGGTTGCTCCCTGCAACTGCTGATTTTAATCACAAACAGTACGTTGGCTTCCTCTACCTGCTGTATCTACCTTTTCCCTAAAAATGATTAGCCTCGACCATGGAGACCTATGCAGATAGCATTTGGTCACTGCTTAACTTATAGATCAACTCCCTGCGCCACATTTTTCTTCCAGAAAGAAGTCGGAGACAATTCTAAGTTCATACTGTCCAGTCACACGGATGAGAAGGAGGTTCAGTTTAAATTTTATGGGGCTCCAGGCCTTCTATTTTCAAAATGGAGGTGTGAAGGGGAAAAGGTGTTGAAAAGTATAAGTTCATCCGTGATAATAGATACTTTTTTACCTTTTGTTATTAAAATTTTTCCTGGCGTTTGAATAGTGGATGATTATAAGTAGACAATTTGACTTTTCATATAATCTTCAAAGCTACAGTTACTAGGAGGAAAATCAACCGTGCTTCTTTAGAATAATTTCAAATTTCTTCTAATGTTAAAGAAAAAAAAAAAAAACTACATTTTCCTCTTGGCAAAACACATTTTGTGTATAAGATATGTGCGTTGCTCCTGGAGCGATGGCGCAAGCGCTCCACCTCGGTCCCCTCTGACCTGTGCCCGAGGCTGGGATGAGCGTGGGCCTCCGTGTGCTATTTGTGTCCCAGCTGCGCAACAGGAGGGAGTCGTAGGCGCTCCTGAGGATGAGACACTTCAGCCCGGAGCAGACTGCACACAGGACACTCCCAGCAGAGGGAGAAGCGCACATCCGCCGGAAGAGAACTGCGTCCACCACCAGCAGGACGTGCTGCGCTCCGCGTTGGGCCCTGGCCCAGGGGTTCTGCTGAGCGAGCACAGAGCGCCGGCTCTGAGCTCCGTGACCGGCTGTGCAGGGAAAGGGATGAGCCCGGAGCCCTTCCGGGCCCCTGGACCGCCCACGCAGGTGGCTGTGGCTGCGCAGGTCTGTGACTCTGCTGCGGCTGCAGAAAGAGGAGACGCAAAATCTGAGACCTTCCTGCCCACGTGGCTCCTTGGGAAGTTCGCAGAGCTGGACGGGCAGGAAACTAGATTCTCAAAACTGGTCGGTCATGAAGCCTGATGACCGGGTGACTTCGTCCTTCCGCAGAGTTTCAGTGACACTTCATCTCAGACAAAGGAGGTTCTATACATGCTTGCTAATGTTTTTCTACTTATGTTTTGTATTTTTCAAACTTCACACATAATTTTTTTTTCTGTAAAAAGCATGTTTGGAATCACAGATGTTGGTTGTAGGACGTGATTTTCACTACTGAGTCCATATATGGTGAAGGGAAAATATTTTACCCTGAGCTCTCAGTGCCCATCACGGCAGCTCGTGCTTTTCTTCACTTACCCCACAGCAGCACAGGTGACCTGTCCAGACACGCAATTCTTGCCCTTGTGAGAAAAACATGAAAATATCAACCATCCAAAAATCTTCCATCATTTTCCACAAAATCAGACCCGATCTTAGAGACACTGGTTATCTGATATGTTTCTCTTTACTTCAGTTTGCCCATTTGAGAATTTTGTGAAGTGAAACTCTACAACACACACTCTTGCTTTTTCTCATGGCTACCAAATTTTTATACAGTCTAAATATTATTTGTGAAAAGCATTTTCTATTGCTTATCCCATATTTGTTTCCTAGTCCTCTGTTGTACTTGTTTCACTTTAGATATTATTGTTAAATAGTACACACACACACACACACACACACACACACACATACACACACACACACATATATACCCTTCTTCAGCACTGAGTAATATTCCATCATATGAATCATATTTTATTTGCATAGTTCCTTGTTCACGGAAATCTTCATTGTTTTCCTTGTTAGTCTTCTGAATAAATGCTTCCATGAATACTTTGTGCAGGTTTTTTCCCCCCCTCTGGTGGAGTATTAACTTTTTGATAAAATTATAGTAGTAAAATACTTGAGTCATTAGAAAATGTTTAAAATTTAGAAAATTGTGGAACAGTCCATCAAAATGGTTTTGTTACTTATACCATACAAGTAAAATATCCAAGTTCTACTTGATTCATATTTCCAACATTTAGAATTGTTACCTTCTTTGGTAGTCTGTCTCAAGATGTATGTAATATTCTCTTACTCTGGTTGGATTATCTGTAGGGTATGTTTTCTCCTTCCTGATTTCTGTTATTAGTGTCTATTCTCCATTTCTTTTTTGTCTGGGTTTTTTGGGTTTTTTTGAGACAGGGTCTCAATTTGTTGTTCAGGCTGGTCTTGAACTCAGTCTTGAACTCTTGACAACCCTCACTCCTTTGCTTCACAAATGCTGAGATTGCAGGAGGAACCACCACACCCATCACTGTGGTGTATGGTACTGATTGCTGGTGGCCACGAGCCACCACACCTGGCATCATTGTATGTGTTACCAGGGATCAACTCGGGACAATATGCTTGCCAGGCAGATGATGGAACCACTAAGCTAAATCCCCGGCCCTCCGTGTGGCTCTTGGCAATCAAGGCACCCACACATTCATCCATTCCTCTGCTTTCCAGGGAAAATTCAAATATTGTCATCGTGAATTTGTATCATATAGATATTTTGTGTATGTGGAATTATAGAGAACATATTTTTGTTTGTCTTCTTTCACTCAGTGTAATTATTTTGATATTATCCCATGCCTCTGTGTGATAAAGTTTATCCTTTGTTATGTGTTGCATAAGTGTATCACATTATATTTATTTCTTCACTTGTTGATAGGCATTTGGGACATATCCTATTTTCCACTTATAATAAATAAAACTTCTGTGTACTTTCATGTACAAATTTTCTGTGCATATAAGTATACTTGGGTACACATAAGCAAGAAGCATCTAGATCATGTATGTTTAACTTTTAGGAAACTGTAAAACCTTTTTGCCAAGTTTACTCTCAATTGCAGTCTATCTAGCAGTTCATGAGAGTTTGAGCTGTAATACCTCATGGCAGGGTCTGTCTGCCTCGTGTTAGCCGTGTGCACACAGGGGGAGGCCTTAGTTGTTGTTACCTTCCCCTGAAAGGGGTTGATTTTGTTCTATCCGGAAGCTGCTTTGGCTCTTATCAGTGTGTCCTCGGGGGACAGAAGCACTTCAGACTTCTGCGTCTTCTAGAATTCCAGCTGACGTTCACAAGACTGCTTGCTATTTTTCCTGTGCACATAGGGTTCTATTGTCTGAGTTCATAGACACATTTTTATGCTGTACTCTGTGAGCCCCTCATTTTTTCTTTTATTTTCTGTCTGTCATGGCCGCTATAGGCTCTATTATCTTACTCCTTACAAATTATACTGATCTTGAAAGGAAAGTCAAACTTCATTTTTTTTTCATTCTATGTCCAGGCTGATAAGGAGATGGGCGTGACGGTTTCTGACATGTGTTCCTCCTGTGTCCCCATAACCCTCCTCCATTACTCCACATCCTGTACTGAGGCTGCTGAGATTAAATGTCCCATCTGAAACTAGTTATCACATGAAAATGGCTTCCAGGGATGCCTTTGCCCACTTAAAACCAAATCAGGAAGAATAAGTTCTCTGTGAAGTTTAGCTCTTCTAAGTGAAAACCATCCCAGTCCTTGGTTGGTTGTCGTCTGGGCCCGGAGAGAGAACCTCATCAATACAGTAACGGTCTTTGTGTCGTCATGTCCCAGAGTCTCTCAGAGTGAGACATCGCTGTCTGTTTCCCTGGAGCCAATGCACCGTTTCATGGAAGGGCATCATTAAAGCAGAGCCGATGGTTTTACATGATGTTGTCTTCCCCCAGAAACCAGAGGAAAGGCAGGAACAGGACAAAAGACTGAGACAGAAAAAAGGGAAACAGTGGAAGCAGGTAAAGATGAGCAGATGCCGCTGTCTTTAACAGAGTGACCCTCAACGACTTTTATGTCTAAAGACTGTCTTGATAGTCCATACTCAATGAAATTCTGTAATTCATATTTATACATTCTACACAATTCCCACAGAACCCTGGGAGTCACAGGATTTTACTTTTGTGATCTGAGGCTCCCTTATTAATAAAACACTCCACGGCTGGCCCCCTTCTTTCCTTCGTCCTCTTGCGACCATCATCAAAGCCAGAGCTCTTCTTTGGTTACCACTGCCCAAGGCTCATTCTCTGGTACTGTAGGGCTCTCTAACATGACCAGTCATGCAGAACATGAGCTTCCTAATTGTAGAAGGCTTGTTCTTATTTCCTTATTTCTAGTTTTCCCCATAACAGGAAATATAACTAGCAACTCTGCCCTCTCTCCTCTCCTTAAATAGCTCTAGGTCTGGAACCATTGATCTCATGTGTGATTTTTTTTTTCAGTTTTTTGAGAAAAGGTCTTGCTTTGTAGTTCAGGCTTACCCTGTACTCACTATGTAGCCCAGGCCAGCCTCAAACTCACAGCAATCCTCCTGCCTGTGCCTCCCAAATTCTGGAATTACAGGCATGAGCCACTAAACCCAGCACTGTGGTGTGTGGTTACTGGGGATCGAACTCAGGACCTTGTACTTGGCAGGCAGACACCAGAACCACTGAGCTAAATTCCTGGCCCCAATGTGTGATTTTAAGACTATCTTCTCTGTCATTTCCTCAGCATCAATAAATTGTCTACTTCTACCTGAAATTTTCTTTTTTCTTGGAATTGAAACCACAGCTTTCACCTGGCCTCCTACTCTGCACGACTTCTTTTTTCCCACCTCTTAGCTGGGTCCTCTTTCTTGACATGGTGGCATCATCAGTCTTCTCTTATTTTCCCACTCTCACTGGGGAAGGCATTTTATTTGTTTCAGGCATTTTCTCATCATTGGCCTTCCTGCAGTTTTTTCTGTTACATTCATTTCATCATCTGATCCTCTTCCCAGCCCATTCCTTCTAATGTTGATTCACAATCCAACTCAGCTGCATTCTTTCTTGATCTTTCTGTATAAAGCAAATCAACCACTATTCTGTAGGATCACTGATCTTTTAGAAATAATTCCATTATTGCTCTCAGAATGTTGCTGATATATCGCTTTTTCTACTGACTTTTGGAGCTCCTGGAGGCAGGTTTTTGTCTTATTTACCTTTGTATTTCTAGTCCTTAGTACAGTGAATACTCAGAATGTGTACAATGATGAGAACGTGAGCCAATACTCAGAGAGGTATGTGCCGTTTAACTAGATTAATTCATACTGTTTTAACCATCACAGTTTCCAGGGCCACAGAAGCCATAAGATTTTGCAAAGTTATGGTTCCAGGTACATTTAAGTAAGTAGCAATTTAGCCTTAAAATCATTGCAATTCATCTGTTTCTTAATATATAAATTCATGTAAAATTAGCAGAAACGTCTTCCTTCTAGCCATTGTCAAGTTCCTATTTTAATAGCTATAAAATTCCACTTACACCCACCATGGTCTTTTTCTACATATTTTTGCTGGTACAACATTTAAATATTTTTTATATATTTTAAATTGGCTACCAACTTAAACTGACTAGAAAGTAGGAAAGACCATAGGAGAGACCACTCCTTCTCTGAAATAAAATGTGGCATTATTTTTACTTGTTAATTTAATTAAGCTTTCAATATTCAGAAGGGATTGCAGGAAGGACAGTGAGGGATGGGGGCGTGAGGGTGACCTGAGCAAACCTCCTCCTGAGCGCACCCCCAAAAGAAATGCATGCAGTTATTCCTCATGGTTAGAGACTTCGGGGATACTCTCATGATAAGTAGTTAGTGTTTAATAATGCATTTGAGATAAGTTTTTAATGAGTTCATAGGAAGTCTCTGGTGACACTGAGAATTGTTATAATATTTAATGAAATTAAACAGTCCTTCAATATTGTGGCAGTTGTTTCTCAGAAATATACCTGATGCCTTAATTCAAACTACTCTAAAGTGACAAAGCTGACACAAATGATTACTCCTTAGAATACATTATCTTGCATAGTCCAAGGAGTAACCATGTGTGATATTTAATTTTTCAGAAACTGTTAATCAGACATAATGGGCACTTTTTCTCTCCATATCTTGAATTCGAACATTGTGGAAAAGAATTTTGCTCTCAAGTTCTTTCTACAGTTTCATTGAAATTTTTGTTGATTTTATTCACATGGCTAAGAAGAGAAAATACAATGATTTGCTTGTTATATAATTATCTCTAGAATAAATAACATGAGTACTAATAAACTCTCTCTGTTTCCCATTGAAAGCAAGAAGAATTAGATTGTGACATGCAAGCAAATAATTTGAGATGATTGTTGCTTATTGTCAAGCACATCCTTCTGTATATACTTAGTTCTGCTTCCTTAAAACAGTCCAGTTTTTCATTACAACTTCATGTGTAAGATGAAAATATAATTTTCTGAAATTGATTTATACAGCATATCAAGGCAATAGCAATAGTTTTTATTTTATTGGATAAGAAGGACATATTAGGCAAAAGGAAATTCTCTATTTTGTTCTCTGAATTTCCACTGCAGAAAAAAATTCACAAAGGATTTAAATAAACCTTTAATTTGCTATTTCTTGCAGTACTGGGTAAGGTAAAGATAAAGTCACAGAAAAGAATGAACAAAATTTTAGTAACTGTGGTGTTTACCTAAATAATAAGACACAAGCAAGTTTCCCAAAACATCCCAAAGGAGTTTCCTTGTACATTTTCACAGCAAAGAAAATAAATCATCCTTGAGACTTCCTTTGGAATTCCTATAAAAACTACAATAACAGACCTGGTAAGTTCATCTGAAACTTTAAAATGTGGCCAGGAGATTGTTCCTTTCTATCATAGTCTCAAGAAACTGTGCTTATCTGAGCAGCTAGAATTAGCTTGGCTGTGTTGATTAGTTCAGTAGAAATGGCTTTACCAAGTCAATTCAGAGACTAAATGAATTTGGAAAGATGCAGAAGTCACTCTGCTGCGCCTTTATTATTTTCACCACTCAGATCATTTGGGGTTTCATATCTGTGGTGTGAGTCTTTATTCAGCACTTAGCCTTCCTTACTCAAGAATGTAAAAGATTTTAAGGGCCAATTTAAACGGAGCATATAGGATAAATGCAAGATTAAGGATAATGCCAAGAGAAGAGAAGAAAAACAGCAAAATAACAAAATTGAAACCTTTGCGTTTACGTATTCTTTTTTATTTATTTATTTATTTTTAGCTATGTAGTTCAAGCTGGTCATGAACTCGGCCTTGAACTTACAGGAATCTTCCTGCCTCTGCCTCTCAAATGGTGGGATTACAGGCATGAGCCACCATGCCTGGCACTGTGGTATGTGGTACTGACTGCTGTTGAGTGTGAATCACCACACCCAGCATTGAATTACCACACCCGGCATTGTTGTATGTGGTTACCTGGGATCGAACCCAGGCCTTCTGCACTTACAAGGCAGGCACTGGAACCAGTGAGCTAAATCCCCAGCCATGTGTTCATGTATTCTTAAGGGCCAGCAACCCCAAACTAAAGAAGAATGCAAAATGTGGCATAGAAGATCATGTTAGCCAAGAAATTTTGATAATTACAGGAGTCATTTTAGATCAACATCTCTAATCCAAACTAAAAATATATATGAACACTTAATTGTACAGAGAAGTGCTAGTCTAAATAAATAACTCATAAATTATAATTAGTGTGCAAATTGAATGGTTGTACCAAAGAGAAGAGAAATAAATTGTTACCCAGTCCCAGAAAGGAATGGTACCCTCTGAAGTGATTACTGTCTTGTGCAGCAAATGCAACTGTTTCTCATCTAGCCTCCTACAAAGCAGTGCTTTGTTGTATAGCTGATAAGGGAATAAATATCACAAGCACACTCCCAAGGGCCCCCCCCCACACACGTTAAAACTCCAAAGAATGATTAAAGTGTTACACTGAAAGAATTTACTATATTTCTAGAGGAAACCCATGCCAGTTGTTAAAAAGACTCAAGTGAAGATAAGTTTAAATTTTCTTGCTGCGCATAGTGCAGGATAAATTTTACCATTTATAAACTCTAATAAAAGAGGTGACTCTCACAACCACCACCTTTTTATTCTGATAAGATTTCTATTAATAGTCTAATTAACAAGGCATAAGATCATCTTTTTCAGAAGTCACAAATCATTTATATAATAGGAATGCTTAAAGCATAAATATCTCCCATAAAAAGTCATTTATTTTTGTAAGAGTATTAGGAGCCTTGATAGATGGACAGAAAATCATGGAACTTAATTCCTTTTTAGTCAGAGACACCAGAAGAAATCACTGAAAGATGTATATGTTTATCGCTGAAGCAGTGAAATATCTATCAGCTTTAAAATCAATTAACTGGTGAGCACGAGGGGTCAAATTCCTTGCATACACATCAGTCACTTATATCCAAAATACATTT